>CAWUFW010002594.1:1891201-2139616 GCA_963921515.1 Calotriton arnoldi | reverse complement strand
TTGTGTTGGGGGGGGGGTGAGGGGAGGTGCTGGTGACTATGGTCAGTGCTGCAAGTCCCCCTTCCCACCCAGCCAGCCAGATATCCCACCATGGAACGTGCTTGCATTGCAGGGAGTGTAAGTTGTCTCTCAGGATGTCAGTCAGTGGTGTCCTGCTGTTTGTTGGTGCACAGTTGGCAGCAGGGCCTTGTGCTCCCCACAGCAGTAGCCAGTGTCAGCCATCTTGTGAGTCCTTCTCCACTCCCTGTGATGTGAGCATGGTTCAGGGTGGTGTTGATGGGCCAGTTGTGAGGCTGAGCAATGTCTGTGACTACGACTCCCATCATGCTATTGCCTCCACCCCCTTCCCAGCATGCCCATGCTTCCTTCCTTTTGACTCTGCTTCCCTGTGGGGTGGGCTGGCTGTGCTGACAGGATGGCTGGGAGTGTTGTCCTGGCAGTTGTTTGGCTAAGAGTCCCAAGAGTGTCCCTGTGCTTCACACAACATAAGCCAGGGTGGTGGTGCTTTGTGGGATCTTGTGTTAGGATGGAGGGCATTGCATTCTACCAGGTGGGTACTGTGGAGTTTGTGTTGGGGGGGGGGTGAGGGGAGGTGCTGGTGACTATGGTCAGTGCTGCAAGTCCCCCTTCCCACCCAGCCAGCCAGATATCCCACCATGGAACGTGCTTGCATTGCAGGGAGTGTAAGTTGTCTCTCAGGATGTCAGTCAGTGGTGTCCTGCTGTTTGTTGGTGCACAGTTGGCAGCAGGGCCTTGTGCTCCCCACAGCAGTAGCCAGTGTCAGCCATCTTGTGAGTCCTTCTCCACTCCCTGTGATGTGAGCATGGTTCAGGGTGGTGTTGATGGGCCAGTTGTGAGGCTGAGCAATGTCTGTGACTACGACTCCCATCATGCTATTGCCTCCACCCCCTTCCCAGCATGCCCATGCTTCCTTCCTTTTACTCTGCTTCCCTGTGGGGTGGGCTGGCTGTGCTGACAGGATGGCTGGGAGTGTTGTCCTGGCAGTTGTTTGGCTAAGAGTCCCAAGAGTGTCCCTGTGCTTCACACAACATAAGCCAGGGTGGTGGTGCTTTGTGGGATCTTGTGTTAGGATGGAGGGCATTGCATTCTACCAGGTGGGTACTGTGGAGTTTGTGTTGGGGGGGGGGGTGAGGGGAGGTGCTGGTGACTATGGTCAGTGCTGCAAGTCCCCCTTCCCACCCAGCCAGCCAGATATCCCACCATGGAACGTGCTTGCATTGCAGGGAGTGTAAGTTGTCTCTCAGGATGTCAGTCAGTGGTGTCCTGCTGTTTGTTGGTGCACAGTTGGCAGCAGGGCCTTGTGCTCCCCACAGCAGTAGCCAGTGTCAGCCATCTTGTGAGTCCTTCTCCACTCCCTGTGATGTGAGCATGGTTCAGGGTGGTGTTGATGGGCCAGTTGTGAGGCTGAGCAATGTCTGTGACTACAACTCCCATCATGCTATTGCCTCCACCCCCTTCCCAGCATGCCCATGCTTCCTTCCTTTTGACTCTGCTTCCCTGTGGGGTGGGCTGGCTGTGCTGACAGGATGGCTGGGAGTGTTGTCCTGGCAGTTGTTTGGCTAAGAGTCCCAAGAGTGTCCCTGTGCTTCACACAACATAAGCCAGGGTGGTGGTGCTTTGTGGGATCTTGTGTTAGGATGGAGGGCATTGCATTCTACCAGGTGGGTACTGTGGAGTTTGTGTTGGGGGGGGGGGTGAGGGGAGGTGCTGGTGACTATGGTCAGTGCTGCAAGTCCCCCTTCCCACCCAGCCAGCCAGATATCCCACCATGGAACGTGCTTGCATTGCAGGGAGTGTAAGTTGTCTCTCAGGATGTCAGTCAGTGGTGTCCTGCTGTTTGTTGGTGCACAGTTGGCAGCAGGGCCTTGTGCTCCCCACAGCAGTAGCCAGTGTCAGCCATCTTGTGAGTCCTTCTCCACTCCCTGTGATGTGGGCATGGTTCAGGGTGGTGTTGATGGGACAGTTGTGGGGGGCAATATGTGTGACTGCGACTCCCATGATGCTATTGGCTACACTGACTTGGCCAGCATACACAGAATTCCTTCCTTTGAGTGGTCTTCACTGTGTGTTGGTGTTGTTGTGGTGGCTACATGTGTGGATGTGTTTGTTAGTTCTATTTGTGCCACTGCCTAGCTGTAGTTGTGTTTGTACATGTGTTGGCACAGTTGGATGTGACTTTTTTGATGGCATGTGTTGTGTTTCTCTGACTGACATACACATTTTGGGATGATTCTGTTCTGGTTGCTGTGTGATTGCTATGAGTGCATGGTTTGACTCTCCCCTTGACAGTGATGTGTGTGTGTTTTGTGGCAGTATATTGTGTACATTTGTTGTGTACTCACCAGGCTCTGGGATGTCCTCTAGTCCATATATGCTCACTGGCGGTAGGATGGCCCGCACCTTCTCCTCCCAGGGCCTGAGGTATATTGGCTTGGCAGGAGGGCCACTGCCGGTGTGTTGGCTGTTGATGTAGTCTTGCTTCAGCAGTTTCCGTACCCTCCTGCGCACGTCATACCACCTGTTCTGGATGTCGCTCTTTGTGCGCCGACATGGTGATTGGGCGTTCACCCTGTTGATGATCCTCTCCCACATCTTGGTTTTCTGCGACATGGGGGTCTGTTGGACCAATGTGCCAAACAGCTGTGGCTCTACCCTGAGGATCTCGTCTACCAGGACTTCCAATTCACAATCTAGGAACTTGTGATTCTTCTTGGGGGGCATGGTGATGGGTGGTGATGTGTGTGTTGGTGTGCAGGTGAGGGTGTGTGGGTGTGTGTTGTGCTGGGTGTATGTGAGGTAGGTATTTGTTGGTGTGCTGCTGGTGTGTGGCTTGTGTGAGGGATGAGCTGTGGGTGTCTGGTTGCTTTCTCTTGGGTGCTGGCAGTGGAATGGCATTTGCAAAGGCTCATGGTAGTGATTTGTGTCCTTTATATAGGTGGAGTTGTGGGTGTGTCTTTGTTCTCTGTCCCCACCCCCCCAGTATTTATTGGCTTGGTAATTGCTTGTTTGGCCTTTTTTGGTTGATTTTTCCTTTGTGCTGTTTGTGTATGTTGGAAACGTTCTTGTGACCGAGTCGGACCCTGCATTGGTCTCGTACGGTGTTTTCCGTTTCGTTCACGCTGTGTTTGTGCAGTTTTGTATGCTGCGTACGCGTCGGTCGCGGTGTATTGTGTTGCTTCGGCTCGGTTTTGTATGCGTGTCGGTCGTACGGCTTGTCCTCCGTCCGACTCGGTCGGGTTTTCGCGCCTTGCATCGTACTTTGCGGGTTGGAGTTGGCGGGTACGATTCGGTCGGATTTGTTCCGGGTGCGTGTCGGTCGGTTGGATTCGCGTGTTTTTCCGGCCGGATTGCTATTTTCCGAGCGGCTCGGTCGGTCGGCTTGGTTTCCTGACGTGTCGGTCGGATTTATCGCGGCTTGCATCGTACTTGGCGTGTCGGGCGCCACTGGTACGTGTCGGTCGGTATTTTTTCCGGATCCGAGTCGGTCGGTGCTTTTTCCGGCCCGAATCGGAATCGACCCCTTAGTCAGTAGACAACCATCACCAAGGTCTCCTCTTGCAAGGCAGGTGTTTAGTCCACAGTGTCTGAACATGTACAATTCATGGGTACTGCCTGGCTATCCTGCCACAATGTCTGTCAGGAGGCAGGCTGCATTGCAGGCCACCATTATTTTAAGGCCTTGTTGATTTTTGTTCTACTCCTATAAACATTCCCTAGCAGAGAATGGACAGATAAGTATGTGTGTCCCATCAGCATAGCCAATAACACTGTTTATTGTGCAGTTCTGTAGAATTGCAGCTTGCTGTCTTGTAAATCTTGAGGTGTGTTTGAGAAATATATGTTGGTCAAAGTTTTGTCAACATTGCACCCACCTGCTGCAGCAACAATGCCTTAGTAACTCCCCGAAGCTAGGAGGTGAAGTGAGCATAATACTTGCACATGTGTATGTGCGGCTTGGCTTCTATGCGTGTGTGATCTTAGCAATAGATCAGCGCTGATAAAACTTTGGTGCTTGGTGTATATTTGCCAAAACGTTCTTCCTATTTCTGGTAAAAAAATGCTAATCTGACCCTGAAAATCCTCTCCTGCCCCCTCCTTTTCCGTGCTGCCAAAATCTACCCGCTCCTCATATGCTAACCTGCATTTTGGAAGAAGCTGGAGCTTTTATGCCTCCTTCTTATATCTTACACCTGGTTACCACCGGCTCCCACTTCATGGTAATTTGTAAGTGTAAAATGAGGTTTTTGCTACTATTAGTAAATTGCATACCCTTAGGTAACTGACACTTATGATTAATTTATACGTGTAATTTACATGTTTAGTAACTTTTTTACTTTTGGCTACTTGCAAAATCAGAGTGTAAATGTTCTCAAAAGTGTAGACTTGCATATCTCCACCCCCTGAAAAAGGGACAGTGCCAAACTTACGAGTGTAAGTTACTACGGCCAAAAAAGAAACTGTAGTTAAGTAGTAGTAAAGAAACAGGAGACTCCGAGTCCCCTTAGGGTAAAGTATAGGGAAAAGTAAAAAAGCTCCTTCAACTCAAAAAAGTTAGTAAAAATATTTTTATGTTAAATATTATTGTAAATTAATTTTATATATTTATTATAAATGTAGAACAAAAGAATAAAATGATACAGCACTATTAACTTAATTTTTAATTAAATCTTAAATTAATTTAAATATATTAAATTAAAACTATTGTTTGAGTTTAAGATGAAAAATAAATTTCTGCTTAAAGTAAAAATTATTTCTAGTTTTTTTTTAAATAAAGTAATATTTTATCACCATACGTAATGCCAGCTGCACACAGTGCAGAATTTCCATTGAAAAGTCCTTATTTGTTTTTTTTAATAACATTTGCACCATTCCACAAACCTACACAAAACTTTCCAATAAAAAAGTTAATCTGATTTTGGTTGGGAATGTGAAACATCATGCAGACCTGTCAGATGGGGGTAAAAAACGGGGTGTCAAAAAAGTGACATTTCCTATTTTAATACCCATCACAATCTTTGCTTTCCGATACAGAAAAACAGCTGAACAGAATTACACTTAACTTGGCTTGAAAGTAGAACTTTACTCAAGAAAGTGCCTCTGCTTGTATTGGTGTAAATCTGTTCAGTAGTTTTCTAAACTGTTTCGGGATGGGCTAGTAAAGGTTAATAATTTAGAGAAATTTGGACCTTTACAGGGCTATTCGCAAAGGTAACATACACTTGTGAATAATTTATGTGCAATTTACCCTTTTGAGTAACTTTACTACATTTGGCTACTCACAGAATCCGAGTGCAGAGTTTCTCAAAAGTGTAGACTTACATGTCTCCATCCCCTGAAAAAGGGGGTAGAGACAAACTTTCAAGTGTTTAGTTACTACTGCTAAAAAAACGGAAGTACAGTAGTAGTAAAGATACAAGAGACCCTATGGTAACGTAAAGGGAAAAGTTCAAAAGTTTCTTAATCTGAAAAAAGGTTAGTAAAAATATGTTGATGTTAAATATTATTGTAAATTAATTTGATATATTATATCTGTGGAACAAAAGAATAAAACAATGCAGCACTATTAACTTAATTTTAAATTAAATCTTTAATTAATGTAAATATATTAAATTAAAATTATTGCTTAAAGCTTAAGTTTAAAAGAACATTTCCAGTTAAAGGAAAAAAAATATTTTTTATATAGCATTTATAAGTATTAAAAGTCATATATAGAATTACTTAAAAGTCATGAATGATATTTTATTAATATTGAATCTTACATAATGTTTTGAATTCAAAAAGTTTGTTGAAATATGTTATAGTTAAATAACTTGTTATATATTTTTAACATTAAATTATATGTATTTATATTTTCTACGAGTTTAAATGATTTAATTTAAAATTATTTCCTAAGGGGTTTTATTTTAAGTCCCTACCTTCGTTATTTTTTGTGGGAGGGTGTTGCAGTACTAGTGATTTGCCATGTGTGATGCTGGACTGGTCCCTTATTGGCTGTAGTAACTTTAGAAGTGCCGGTTGTGAACAGCAATAGACTTACTCTTTTGTGGTTATGTGTACGTCCCTTAACCCTCCCGAATCCCCTCTCCTGCCCTTTAATGGTAACATTGTCCAGCCACTCCCATATGTCCCTCCCAAATCAACCCAGGTTTGAGGACACTTTAAAGACTAAATTGCAAAATAAACTAATTTTATTGGATGAGGAAGCTTTTTTTCCCATCTTCCATTTAAGGTTCCATACTACCAAAGTTGGGTCCATGGACCCAAGCACAGTGATTGGGTAGCAACGAGAGAGGATTTTCTATAGCAGTCAAAGTATAGGATATGGAGCATGCTCCCTGTGTCCTCAGCAAAAGTATGAAAGGCCACATAAGGGAACATGATGAGCTCACCCTGACACCCAGGCCTTTGTGGGTGGACCCTAAAAGTCTTAATAGGCCCCTGGGGCCAAATGCATTATAAAAGGGGAGTGGGGAATGCGGTCTCCCTCCCCGAGCCGTAATAGGCCCCAGGCACTCCATCCTCTAGGGCCGAATGCCGTAAAAAAAGGGAGGGGACACACAGCCCCCCTTCCCCAGCCTTAATGGGCACAGGGGACCCCTTCCCCAAGCTCCAGGACCCCGCTGCCCAAGCTGGCTCCCTTGCATGCTGCGAGAGCCAGCACTGCTCCAGCGGGAGCAGCTGTTTTTCTGTTTGCACCCCCCAGGCAGGTGCCATGTGTGTTTCCCTGCCCGCAAAAGTGCGGGCAGAGAAACATAAGTTTGCTCCCAAACTGGTGGGAGCATTTTTTAAAGCTCCTGCTGAGTGAAAGCAGATATTCCTTCCCTGCCCATGCTCCTGCAGGCACGGAAGGCATGTCTGCTCCCACCCTGCAGGAGCTTTAAAATTGCAGGAGGAAGATGGAAGCAGACATATGTTTCCCTGCTCATGCTTGCGGGTAGGGAAACCACTGTGTCCTGGCAGTGGGCTCTGCCGGACACAGTAATTGAGCCAGCCCTGAGGTTGTCAGGTCCCCAGGGCCTTAACAGGCTCAGGGAGGGAGGCCTCGCATCCCCCTTCCCTTATTTTGAATAACAGCCTCAAGGGATGGGATCCCTGGTGCCTCTTAAGGCTCAGGGCGGCGGCAGCGTACACCCTTCCCCTTATTTTCAATAGTGGCCATGGGCCAATGGAAACCCCGGGGCCGGCCAGAGGCTCAGGGTGGGGGTCCACATCCCCAAAAGTAATGTTTTTGCTACCTCCCCCTGGGGGGGGAGGGGTTCATTAATAGCCCGGTAGCCCTAAGAGTCCCTAGTCTTAAGATGTCTTCCGCAACATCCTTGTTGATGTGGTGGCAGCCAATCAGATCTCAGCAGCATTATATATATACAACATTTTTGAGCCTCAATTACTCAAATACTGCTGAACGTATTTACACCAAATCACAAAAAGCACTGTGTGTGAACATAGATCTAGGTTTCTTCTAAATTTGGTATACATCTGTTCAGCCGTTTGGGCTGTAGCTGTGTCTAAAATTTCTATGGAAAAAATAATAGGGAAAATGCGTTTTGGGCCCCTTTTTGTCTCGGCCTCTGCTTGACGAATCACCTTGAAACTTTCCAGGAAGTAGCTGAGGTGAAAAAAAATTTTGGGGGAGAAATTTTTGTGAAGTATCGTCGAATGGCGCCACAGTTATAAGCAAATGAACAGATGAATTTCCAATGGAAACACGATCCTAATTATTACTAGGCAGATGTGACCGCTACGGTGGGGGGGGCGGGTGTGTGTGTATATTCCCCAAGGATATTCAAGATACTTTGCTGTGGAGCTAAGAATGATACATTTATGCACATATATATGTATTTAACATCCTGATATTGTGGTACTTGATAGCGAGACATACAAAAATTCTGAATACTAATTAAAATGCTCTTCTTCCTACCTACGCCATAGAAAAGCTAAAAAATACATTTAAAAATTTTCTTGCCATGTTTCACAGCACATAGTACGCAGGTTAAATTGGATTTAAATGGTATCTACAAAGGTAATTTATTTTCCAGTTAGCAAGTGGAAGCTGACAGCCTGTAGCTGTTGCAGCACCTCTTTCGCCTCTTGGTTTCTGTTTTCTGTAATATCTCTTTTTGGTATTGCAGGTCAGCAGTCCTTCATCCAGCTGGTCCCTGCGAAGAGCCAGCCCCTCCTGCAGCAAGGTATCCGTATTCCTGGCCACTTGGGCATGTCTGCCACCCTCCTCATCTCTTAAGAGGCGTCTCCTCATTCTTTTGTCGTTTGGGCTTCCTGGTCACAAGGTTTTATTAAAACCTACCCCTCACCCGATTATATTCCCAAATGATTGGAGATTCCAGATGAAAGTATACAAAGACAAGTTGCAAAAGTTTAATAATTGATAATTTAATATTTTTAAAAAATAGCAATGTAAGAATTTTTGTAGTGTAAACCAAGTTCAGAGTACTAGTGAAGCATGTAACAGTAGATGCATTTCTTACATACAACAGGACATATGAATTCCAAAATATGTTCATGACACAAGATTACTTAACACCGTGTTTGAGTGGGTAAGAGGGGGGATTTGACAATTTCGATCCATCAAGAGTGCTTAGCGGTGTCTCAATGTATTCTCACACCCTACGCGACATAGATGTTTTGCACACCATCCTTTGTTTAGCACCCATGTAGCCATACCCCGGTTCAATGAGTTGATGAGTGACTGCACTAAGAAGAGAGTGTCATAGGCAAATGATGGTATGGAGGTTTGCGTTACTCAGTATTGGAAATCTGAGACTGGATGATGCCAGAAACCTTGCAGTGGGAACGAGCCTCACCATGCGTACTGCTCTACCCTCAAACCTATAGCAAAGGTGTTAGACCTGGCACCATTGGCGTGGATCTCCCTTCCATTTTTTTGCCTTTACCTCCTGTGTTTTGCTATGTGTTGGACTCCATTTTTGCTGGTCTAGATGCTTTGGGCACTTTGCCACTGCTGTTCAGTGCCAAAGTGCAAGTGCTCCCTATGTGAATTATTGTTATGGATTAGTGGTTCCATGATTGGCTTGTTTGATTTACTTGTCAGACCCTAGTATAGTGCACTGTGTGTGGCCAGGGCCTGTAAATCAAATGCTGCTGGTGGGCTTGCAGCACTGAGTGTGCCACCCACATAAGCAGCTTGTAAAATGTGACTCAGGCCTGCCATGGCAGAGCCTGTGTGCAGTCTGGGACTGCCATGTCGACTTGGCAAGTGCACACACTTGCCTGTCCCTAAACCTTCCCTTTTCTACATGTTAGTCACCCCTAAGGTAGGCCCAAGGTACCTCTGTGGGCAGGGTGCATTGTATGTGAAAGGTAGGACATGCCCTGATGTGTGTGGCCTGTCTGGCTAGTGAAATACTGCCAATTTCGTTTTTCACTATTGCAAGGCTGTCTGTTCCCATAGGCCAGAATGGGGAGTTTGTTTATAACATCTTATAAACATAACTGACCCTGGGAACAAGATAGGAAAATAAAGTTTAGTATGCCTGAACTCAGAATGTTAAAATACATCTTTTAGTGAGGGTGATTTTTACATTCTGTGTTTGAAAATACCACTTTTAGAAAGTAGGTATTTTCTTGCCTAACCATCCAGTGTGCCTCTGCTAGGTTTGTGTATTGCATGTCTGGCTTTTGGATGACAGGGGCTGGAGAAGGGCAGTGGCTCCAGAAGTCTGATGAGTCAGGGCTGGGCTGAATAGACCGGGGCTGCATTTGGAGTAGGGGGAGGAGATTTCCTTTTCACCTGAATGGGCCTGGTCTGCCTTCAACAATGCTGTCTCCACCTCCTGCCAGGAAGTTGCATCAGTGAGGACAGAACTGGTTTTGGCTGGGTACAGACACTCTCTGCCTTCAGAGAACAAAGGATTTTGGTGTATAAAAAGAGGGGCCCAGACCCCAGACTTTTAGATCACTTCTGGGAAATCAAGAGAAACCTTTGCCAAGGAGAAGAGTCGGGTAAGCTGAGGAGGAATACTGCCCCTGTGCTGTTTGCTGTCTGGGGTTGGCCTGCAGTGGCTGCTTGCTGCCAAGGAAAGGAGAAAAAGGACTTTGCTGTTTGCTTTGTCACCTGCTTGAGGAAAAGATCTCCAAGGGCTTGAAACTGAGCTTGCCTCCTGTTCTGAAGTCTTAGGGACACAAAGACGTCATCTCTTATGTCTCTCTGCATCTGGAACTGCTGTTTCACCTGCTACAGAAGGAAATTGCAACACCGGCGAGCGACGCCGTGACCTGCACCGAAGCCGTGGGCACCGCTCGTGAAGAGCACGACATACCGCCCCGACTTGCACTATAGGCCTGACGCCTGCTGACGCCATGCCGCATCGACTCCGAAGCCGTCATCGAGGCCGCTGCCTGCACCGGAGCCGAGGACACAGCTCGTGACGTCCACGACGCACCGTCCCGACTCGCACCGCAGCCCCGACTTCATCGACTTATCAACTCGGAGCCGATCCTCGACGTGGGTGACTCCTGAATCCATCGACATCACACCGTCGTAAGGAACCGATGCCTTGACCGCCATCTGTGACGTCACCTCCCCGACACAATAAGGAACCGACGTCTCACCTCCCCTGCGCTGCAGTAAGGAACAGAGGCATCACCTCCCCTGGGGTCGTAAGGAACCGACGCTGCAGGCGCCAACGAAGCATCACCTCCCCGACGCCGTGCACCGTCTTCTGCTTTCATCAATTCCAAGGTACTGTTCTTTGTGGGTCTGCTTGACTCCGGGCCCGACACCGCGCACCTCGCGGTCGGCGCCGTTCTTTGGGATTTTCAACTGTCACAACGTCGTAATAACTCCAGGTGGAGTTATTTGTTGCTAGGACCTTTATTTGAGTGAATAACCTATTTTTAAGGATATTTTTGATACTGTATTGTGGATTTTTGTCGTTTAGTCTTGTTTTGGTTTAGATAAAGATTACTTATTTTTCTAAACAGGTGTGGTGTCCATTTGTAGTGTTTTCACTGTGTTACTGTATGTGTTCACAAATGCTTTATACACTGCCTCTGAGATAAGCCTGTCTGCTCGTGCCAAGCTACCAAGAGGGTGAGCAGGGGTTATTTTAGGAGTGTATCCCCTTTACCCTGACTAGAAGCAAGGGTCCCTATTTGGACAAAGGTACCTACCTCTGCCAACTAGAGACCCCCATTTCTAACATTGGTGGTCAGCGGTGAGGATCCTGGACTTGCATTTGTGATTTACATACAGTGATTGGTGTACACTACTAGTGAGTGCAGACCATTACGCAACCACATACATTTTGGTAGAGTTTTTCCTTGGAATTTTTTTGCATCTTGAGAACTGCCAATTTTCACCATGAGTAAACCAGCATCCATTGCATCTGTGGATATTGAATTTGAAGAGGAGAGGGTTGATACCTACACTGTGCCACAACTTAAGGCCATCTGCAAAAAATTAAAAATTTCCGTGAGAGGCCTCACCAGAAAGGAGGAGTTCCAAAAGGCGCTGAGGGCCTGGTTGGAAGCAAGGAATGCCAGTGGGCAAACCGAGGAGCCTATGGTGGAGGGGGAGAATTTAGAAGGGCAGCAGGATGGGCTAGTGGGCTTAACTAGAGGGGGAGTGCCTCCCAGGGAAGGCAGCAGTGTATCTTCAAGGGGTCTGTCTCCAGAAGAATTGGAGAACAGGAAGAAAAGCAGAGTGCATGAAATAGAGCTTGCTAAACTCAAGCTGGGGAGCCAGGGTGACTTAGAGAATAAGAGGTTGGAGTTGGAGAGCAAGAAATTGGCCATGGAGGAAAAGAAGATGCTTTTAGAGCATGAGAGAGTGTTGAGGGAGCTAGAGCTGACAGCGAAGAGCCTAGCAATCACTCCCTCTGGTGGCAGCACACCATCAGTGCCTGGGGAAGGAAAAGTTTACATTCCCAAAGATGTGATCAAAGATTTCATGAAGCATGAGGACATTGGGCAGTGGTTTAAGGCCTATGAGATAGCCATGAAGTCCCACCGGGTCCCTTAGAGAGATTGGGGAGCGGGTTATGGGGCTGCTTCATAGGTGAAGGGAGGGAAACCTTACTAGCTTTGTCCACCGAGGATCAGATGTCCTATGCCCCCATGAAGGAAGCCTTGATAGCAAGGTATGGGTTGACCCCAGAGCTTTATAGGCAGAAATTTAGGAACTGCAAGAAGCTGGAGTCAAGTACTTGGGTGGAGTGTGTATCTTACTTTTGCAGAGCACTGGATGGATGGGTAAAGGGTAGCAAGGTAACTGACTTGCAGGGGCTCTATGATTTGGTTGCATGGGAGCACTTGTCCAGTAGTTGTTTTCCAGAGCTACGGCAGCACCTGATTGATAGTAAGCTGACTGACCCCAGGAAGCTTGCTGTGGAGGCGGACCGCTGGGTCAGTACCAGGGTCCACAAAGGTCTTGTGGGAGACTCCGCCAAGGGTGGGCAGGGTCCCCAGCAGAAGAGTGGGGGGGGGGCAAAGGTAAACAAAAGGAGTTCCAAAAAGGGCCCCAAAGTAATCCCCAAGGGAACCAAGGTAAGGGTTCCCAGCCTCCCATTGAAAAGAAACCATGGGTCCGCCAGGTAAGCCTATGCAGAAGGGTCCCAAGACCTGTTTTAGTTGTGGTCAGGTGGGCCACTTCCGGGGGGATCCTAAGTGTCCCAAACCGGTTACCACTGCACCCACTGGTGCACCGCCCCGGGAACTGGCTAGTGTAGCCTTGGGGGAGGAGTTGGGTGCCCAATGTGGGTGGGGTCCCGCAGAGATGTCCCTGGTCTCTTTAGGAGACAGTGAGATGGTCCCAAGGACTCATCTGCCTAATAACACTCAAAAGTACAGGCAGTGGGTGACCATCAATGGCCATAGTGTGGAGGCTCTGAGAGACACCGGAGCCAGTGTGACAGCTGTCAGTTGTCGGCTGGTGTCTGAAGAGCAGGTGGTCCCCAACACATTCTACCCAGTAGTTGCCGCTGACAATTCAGAGTGACTCTGCAAAGTGGCACAGGTTCCCTTTTAGTGGGGGGGGGGGTCTCAGGTACCTTGAGAGTAGCTGTGAGGCCAGCCATGCCTGTTGACTGTCTGCTAGGCAATGATTTGGAGAGCTCCCCTTGGGCGAAGGTGGAGCGGAGGTCTCATTTGGAGATGTTGGGTCTACCTGAGTGGGCATGTGTGACCACTCGGTCAATGGCAGCCGGTAAGGGCATTCAAGAGGACCTGGAGCCTGAAAGAGTGGCCCAGGTGCCTACTGGGAAGAGAAGAGGCAGGGGGCGCAGGAAACCGGCCCCCGAATTTCCCACGGTCCAGGAGGAGGTAGACCCTGAGGGGGATGCCCTGGAGCCTACAGGGGAACAAGTGGCTGAACTGGGGGACCTGCCTGAGCTGACCCATTGGCAGCAAGCAGGAGGGCCCACCAGGGAGGAGTTCTGCCAGGAGCAGCAGACGTGCCCTTCTCTCATTGGTTTGCGGCAGCAGGTTGCAAACCAGGCAGCAGGTGATCAGTCCGTATCACATTGGATTTACTGGGAGAATGGTCTCCTGTATAGCAAGCCTAAGGTTGCTGAGCATGGGTCAGCCCGTGTGCTGGTGGTACCCCAGCGCTTCAGAGCCTTCCTACTGGGTCTGGCTCATGATGTGCCTTTGGCAGGGCATTTGGGACAAGACCTTTGAGAGGCTTGTCACCCACTTTTACTGGCCCCAAATGCACAAGCATTCTGATGCTCACTGTAGGTCTTGCCAGGCAAGTGGTAAGATTGGGAGGAAGTGTAAGGCTCCTCTCCAATCTTTCCCTGTGGTCAGCACCCCCTTTGAGAGGGTGGGTATTGACATTGTGGGGCCTCTGGATCCCAAGACAGCCATGGGCAACAGGTTTATCCTGGTCTTGGTGGACCATGCCACCCGGTACGCGGAAGCCATCCATCTCCGGACTGTGATGGCCCCCGTGGTGGGTCGAGCGTTGATGGGGATTTTCTCCCGTGTGGGGTTTCCCGGAGAGGTGGTGTCCGACTGGGGTACCAACTTCATATCAAAGTATATGAAGTCCCTGTGGCAGGAGTGCGGTGTAACTTATAAGTTCACCACTCCTAAGGTAATGGGCTGGTTGAGAGATTCAACCGGACCCTAAAAGGCATGATTATGGGTCTTGCTGAACCCATGAGGCGTAAGTGGGATGTCCTCTTACCATGCCTGCTGTTTGCTTAGAGAGAGGTGCCCCAGAAGTCCTTAGGGTTCAGTCCCTTTGAGCTGCTGTACGGCCATCCTGTAAGAGGACCTCTGAGTCTGGTGAAAGAAGGTTGGGAGAAAGCTCCCAGTAAACCTCCCCAGGATGTATATAGCTACATGCTGGCCTTCAGAAACCAGACTAAGCGCTTCAGGCAACTCACTCAGGCAAACCTGGAAGCCAGCCAGGAGGAAATGAAATGCTGGTACGATCAGAATGCCACTCTGATCGAGTTTCAGCCTGGACAGAAGGTTTGGGTCATGGCCCCAGTGGAGCCTTGTGCGCTCCAGGATAAGTAGTCCGACCATTTGAGGTGGTGGAGCGCAAGAGCAATGGGACTTGCAGTCTCCCAGGAACCCTTTGCGGGTCCTGCATGTGAACCGCCTGAAGCCCCACTTGGAGACGTCCGAAGTGGGCATGCTCCTAGCAACAGATGCTGGGATGGAAGAGGAGACTGAGCCTCTTCCTGACCTCCTGTCTGCAAAGGAGCAAGATGGGTCAGTGGATGGTGTGAACTTCTCTACCGCCCTGACCCCTGAGCAGCAGAGGGACTGTCGCCAACTGTTGGGACAGTTTTCTGACCTGTTCTCCCTGACCCTCGGTGTCACTCAGTGGTGCGTCCATGATGTGGACACTGGGGACAGTCCTCCAGTAAAACATAAGATTTACCGAGTGACTGACAGGGTCAGAGCTTGCATCAAGGAGGAGGTCTCCAAGATGTTAGCGCTAGGGGTGATTGAGCCCTCAGACAGCCCTTGGGCCAGCCCAGTGGTCTTGGTCCCGAAGGCTGCCGCACCCTGTGCCACACCAGAACTCCGGTTCTGTGTGGACTACCGAGGGCTCAATTCAGTCACCAGGACTGACGCGCACCCCATCCCCAGAGCTGATGAGCTCATTGATCGGTTGGCGGCTGCCAGGTACCTCAGTACGTTTGACTTAACGTCTGGGTACTGGCAGATCGCCTTGACTGATGGGGCAAGAGAGAGGTCAGCATTCTCCACACCAGATGGGCACTACCAATTCCGGGTGATGCCCTTTGGGATGAAGAATGCCCCTGCCATCTTTCAGAGGTTGGTCAACCAGGTGTTGGTTGGGCTGGAGGATTTCAGTGCCGCCTACCTGGACGACATAGCAGTGTTCAGTGCCACTTAGGAGGAACATCTGCACCACCTCTGGGAAGTGTTGAAGGTGCTGTGGAGGGCAGGACTCACGATCAAGGCGAGTAAGTGCCAGATCGGGCATGGTTCAGTGGTATACTTGAGACACCAGGTGGGGAGCGGCCAGGTGGCGCCCCTACAGCCCAAGATTGATACCATTCTGGCTTGGGAACCCCCCAAGACTCAGACAGAGGTGAGAGCCTTTTTAGGACTCACCGGGTATTACAGGAGATTTGTCAAGGGGTATGGCACCATTGTTGCCCCCTTGACATAGCTGACTTCCAGGAAGCAGCCCAAGAAAGTGAATTGGACTGACACCTGCCAGAAGGCTTTTGATGCCCTGAAATCTGCCATGTGCACAGCGCCTGTGCTTAAGGCACCCTACTTCTCCCAAGAGTTCAGTGCTTAATTTGAGCAGGTGCTTTCCGGTGCTTAGCACCGGCACCTAATCCTCAGCACCGGCGCTTATAGCACCAGTTAAAGACACACTCATTTGGAAGGCACGTGATTTTCCACAGAATCACAGGATGTTGAGCCACGCCGAGACTCGAACCCTGTTCCCCAGCTCCAAAATCGGCAGCTCTAGCCATTAGGCCACGTCCTCTCCTGAATAATAAGTGCTGGGGCTCTAGTCAGGAGGCAGTTTGCACCAGCACATTTCTCCTGTTAGCGCTGCCTCCTGACTAGGGCCCTGGCACTTTTTATTTTACAAATTAACCACTGCAAGAGTTCATTGTGCAGACAGATGCTTCAGAGCATGGTGTGGGGGCTGTGCTCTCACAGCTAAATGAGGAGGGCCTAGACCAACCTGTAGCCTTCATTAGTAGGAGGTTACTTCCACGGGAACAGAGGTGGAGTGCGATTCAGCGTGAAGCATTCGCTGTGGTGTGGGCACTGAAGAAGCTGAGACCATACTTGTTTGGGACTCACTTCCAGGTTCAGACAGACCTAAGGCCCCTCAGATGGTTGATGCAAATGAGGGGTGAGAATCCAAAGCTGTTGAGGTGGTCCATTTCCCTACAGGGGATGGACTTTACGGTAGAACACTGCCCTGGTACAGAACACGCCAATGCTGATGGTCTGTCCAGATTTTTCCGCCTTAGTGAAGAGAACTCCCAAGAGGGTGGGTAGTTCTCCCCACATTTCAGCTGGAGGGGACACGTGTTAGACCTGGCACCATTGGCGTGGGTCTCCCTTCCATTTTTTGCCTTTACCTCCTGTGTTTTGCTGTGTGTTGGACTCCATTTTTGCTGGTCTAGATGCTTTGGGCACTTTGCCACTGCTGTTCAGTGCCAAAGTGCAAGTGCTCCCTTTGTGAATTATTGTTATGGATTAGTGGTTCCATGATTGGCTTGTTTGATTTACTTGTCAGACCCTAGTACAGTGCACTATGTGTGCCCAGGGCCTGTAAATCAAATGCTGCTGGTGGGCTTGCAGCACTGAGTGTGCCACCCACATAAGCAGCTTGTAAAATGTGACTCAGGCCTGCCGTGGCAGACCCTGTATGCAGTCTGGGAGTGCCATGTCGACTTGGCAAGTGCACACACTTGCCAGTCCCTAAACCTTCCCTTTTCTACATGTTAGTCACCCCTAAGGTAGGCCCAAGGTACCCCTGTGGGCAGGGTGCATTGTATGTGAAAGGAAGGACATGCCCTGATGTGTGTGGCCTGTCCTGTTAGTGAAATAATGCCAATTTCGTTTTCCACTATTGCAAGGCTGTCTGTTCCCATAGGCCAGAATGGGGAGTTTGTTTATAACATCTTATAAACATAACTGACCCTGGGAACAAGATAGGAAAATAAAGTTTAGTATGCCTGAACTCAGAATGTTAAAATACATCTTTTAGTGAGGGTGATTTTTACATTCTGTGTTTGAAAATACCACTTTTAGAAAGTAGGTCTTTCTTTGCCTAACCATCCAGTGTGCCTCTGCTAGGTTTGTGTATTGCATGTCTGGCTTTTGGATGACAGGGGCTGGAGAAGGGCAGTGGCTCCAGAGGTCTGACTGGTCAGGGCTGGGCTGAATAGACCTGGGATGCATTCAGAGTAGGGGGAGGAGATTTCCTTTTCGCCTGAATGGGCCTGGTCTGCCTTCAACAATGCTGTCTCCACCTCCTGCCAGGAAGTTGCACCAGTGAGGACAGAACTGGTTTTGGCTGGGTACAGACACTCTCTGCCTTCAGAGAACAAAGGATTTTGGTGTATAAAAAGAGGGGCCCAGACCCCAGACTATTAGATCACTTCTGGGAAATCAAGAGGAACCTTTGCCAAGGAGAAGAGCCGGATAAGCTGAGGAGGAATACTGCCCCTGTGCTGTTTGCTGTCTGGGGTTGGCCTGCAGTGGCTGCTTGCTGCCAAAGAAAGGAGAAAAAGGACTTTGCTGTTTGCTTTGTCACCTGCTTGAGGAAAAGATCTCCAAGGGCTTGAAACTGAGCTTGCCTCCTGTTCTGAAGTCTTAGGGACACAAAGACGTCATCTCTTCTGTCTCTCTGCATCTGGAACTGCTGTTTCAGCTGCTACAGAAGGAAATTGCAACACCGACGCCGGCGAGCGACGCCGTGACCTGCACCGAAGCCGTGGGCACCGCTCGTGAACAGCACGACGTACCACCCCGACTTGCACCGTAGGCCCGACGCCTGCTGACGCCGTGCCGCATCGACTCCGAAACCGTCATCGAGGCTGCTGCCTGCACCGGAGCCGAGGACACCACTCGTGACGTCCATGACGCACCGTCCCGACTCGCACCGCAACCACGACTTCATCGACGCCGGTGCTTCATCAATGCGGAGCCGATCCTCGACGTGGGTGACTCCTGAATCCATCGACATCGCACTGTCGTAAGGAACCAACGCCTCGACCGCCATCCATGCCGTCACCTCCCCGACACAGTAAGGAACCGACGTCTCACCTCCCCTGCGCTGCAGTAAGGAACAGAGGCATCACCTCCCTTGGGGTCGTAAGGAACCGACGCTGCAGGCGCCAACGAAGCATCACCTCCCCGACGCCGTGCACCGTCTTTGCTTTCATCAATTCTAAAGTACTGTTCTTTGTGGGTCTGCTTGACTCCGGGCCCGACACCGCACACCTTGCGGTCGGTGCCGTTCTTTGGAATTTTCAACTGTCACGACGTCGTAATAACTCCAGGTGGAGTTATTTGTTGCTAGGACCTTTATTTGAGTGAATAACCTATTTTTAAGGATATTTTTGATACTGTATTGTGGATTTTTGTTGTTTGGTCTTGTTTTGGTTTAGATAAAAAATACTTATTTTTCTAAACAGGCGTGGTGTCCATTTGTAGTGTTTTCACTGTGTTACTGTATGTGTTCACAAATGCTTTACACGCTGCCTCTGAGATAAGCCTGTCTGGTCGTGCCAAGCTACCAAGAGGGTGAGCAGGGGTTATTTTAGGAGTGTATCTCCCTTACCCTGACTAGAAGCAAGGGTCCCTATTTGGACAAAGGTACATACCTCTGCCAACTAGAGACCCCCATTTCTAACAAAAGGTGTAGGAGCTTATAAACCAAAACACATTTTAGAGCCATTGCGTATCTATTATTCCTCCTCCAAGCGCAAACTGAGGGCTAATCTGGAACCTCTTAAAGGTATTCATGCTGGCTCAAAGGAAGTCTTAAGAAAAGAAGAGCAGTCTATTACCTATAAGATAGTCAGTGACTTCAAGCCTATGTGTGAACTTCATCTTCAACTTCATCTAACTTGGGGCATTGGAGTCTTAAGTGTTAACTATTGAACTTAACTTGACTAAAAGTTAATTGAATACTCAAGCTGGTCCATCTAAGTGGAGTGCAGAAACAGTTCACTCTACAACAGACCACTATACCACTGTGAGTGGCTGGAATTTCCTAGAAAATGAGGGTCCGCAATATGGACATCCGGTGCTAAAAGGACTTCAGCGAGCAAGTGAGATCTTAAAGGTGCCCAGTGGATAAATACAACTATGCTGCTGTAGCTAAAATGTTGCTGGGGTTTATATTTGGAGTTGGGTTATCTGGGACTTGGAGCTCTGACAAAAGGAACAACTTCCATGATTTCACCTCCATAATTTCCTTTGGGGTGTGAGGTAAAATACCAGTACTGCACCTCATACCACCCCCACCCTAGACCATTGGGTTGGTGGAGCATTTTAGTAAAAATATGAAAACCAAGTGCCTTGCAGGAATTCATGAGAATTAATTGGGGCATCCTTCTACCATGCTTGTTGTTTGCCTATTGAGAGGTGCCAGAGAAAGGAATGGACAATTGAGTTTCAGTTTGTTCATGCTGCCCGTGGTCCCAAACTTTGGTAAAGGAGACTTAAAAATGACACCCGAGATCTTTATAAAATTGCTTGGTAATCTATATGCTGGGCCTCAGGAGAAACATGGCACAGATAATGCACAAGGCAGTGGATAACTACCAGGTCACTCTAGAACAGCTGAAACAATGGTATTTTTAGAAAAGCAACTATTACTGCAGAAGCAGAGATGGCAGGGCCACTGATGCATTTGCAGTGGTGCTCAACCAGATGTCGGGAAGTTTCACAGGCTGGTCTGGCAGTAAAAGAGCAGCAGACTAGTCAACAGATAATCATTCGGCATGAAGTGGAGGGCAACTTCAACTTCGCCCCAGTCAAGCCCAGTGCACTTCAAAGAGGCAATGAAACAAGTGATGTCCAAATGCAGCAATTTCTCCAAGGTTCATGTTGAGCAATTTCCACGCCCTCAGCCATGACACGTCCTCAGCCCCGTCGTTCAGATTCCAACTCCTCTCATTGCCTGATCCTTAATAGGGTCGTGCAATGAGAGAAGAAGGTGGGATCTGGTAGGGATGTAGAGTGCAAGACACCCACTGCTGCCTGCATGTGTCCTTCCTCTCACTGTTGTCTGCCTCTTTCCTCCCCACTGTCTCCATCTCAGCCTTACCTACCCTCTGAGCCCCTGAGCCCAGATCTTTTCTATGTGAGGTCTACCCTCAGGGCGCAGGGGACAGAGATCTGCAGCCTATTGCTCCTTGTCTCTTGAGCCCTGAGAAGCCCAAGCACCACATAGCTGATAGGTCCTGGGATGTAGTGCCCTCTTTTTCCCATAAACGGCCCAAATTGCCCCGCAGCCATCCCACTGCCATCCAGTAACGGCACTTGCATGAATACCTTATGGGTAGAGAGAATCACTGTGCCACCCGCCAGATAATTTGGAAGGGGGTTGGGGTCAGAGTATGTGTGAATGTTTGGAGTGTGTGAATTTGTGCACCTGTTAATGAGCATGTTCTTGTGTACTGAATTGTATTGTACTGTAGCATTTATATAGTGCTTCATACCCTGTTGTGTGACAGGGAATCACATTTTCAGATATAGAACACTCTACATCATGGGAGACGTGCATGGTTGGCAGAGTCTGTATTTGTTGTGGACTTATATTGGAAGCGTTTTGAGGTCAACAGTGACCAGAGAGGTGTTCTTATCTTGTCATGGGGCACACTGCCTATCAATGTAAAAGAGGAGATGTAAGAGACAGACATGCCATTAGCTGGCGGCTATAGTTTACTCTGCAGGGCCTGTGTTAATGTTTCATGGTTTCTGCTCTGCTCAAGGCAGGAATCTACTTAGCCTAGTTGTAGGTAGTCCATTCCGGGAGGGTCACTGGAACTAAAATATATAGGCAAATGCACACCACCAACCTCCCCAGAGGGATGGGTGTGTGTTGTGTGTGTGTGTGCACACCAAAAAAGGATGTAATTGTAGAAGGCCCTGTAATGGATATGGAAACAGGCAAGGCTCAGATGCTGTCAAATGAGTAAAATGATGCCAAGTGGTCAAGATTGGGAGTTGGTGACATGATTATTAGCCTCGCACCATTTTGTATGCAGGGATACTTTCTACTGCTGTGCTAATATACCTCCTGAGTGAAGAAAGAAGGAAGAAGAAATGCAGTCATTGATGCCAACTTAAGCAAAGGCTACGCAGTATTTAAAAGGTCCATATTTTACCTACTGCTGCTAGATGGAAAGAGATCAAAATTTACAGCCAGTATTTGCACTCCAGTTCCCTTTAATGCTCCTGGAAGCTCACAAAGGCTTCAAAAGGCGAACAAGCAACAGTCGGGCAAGTTCTAGTCAAATCATGACTTAGACGCTAGCCACACCTGCACATGTGAGGGTAAGGTAAGAAGTGCTCGCCGACAGCACATGACCGAATCAAACTGCCATGTGTTACCCTTATGTCTTCAGCCCTTCCTGCGAGCCCAAATCCTTTTCTCGGAAACCTGTGAACCTTGCTCCTTCCAGTTTTACATGAGGAGGCATCATCTTGCCCTTCTAGAATTTCCTTCCAGACAACTTCCACTTGTATTTTTAGTAGGGAATGACATTTCAGGGTTAAAAAGAGGCACTGTGGTGAAAGAAGACTTGCCCTGCTTCCATTGGTTCAGCTAGGACAGCAGCATGAGGAGTAGGTCACTTCACCCTCTCCGAATGGCCTTGAAGGTGATGCAGCGCGTACAATAAAAACTATTTTCCTCCTAGGTCATTTATCGGTCATCCAGGGGCGACTTATATTTTCTCACATCCACATGACGATGGGGCCCATAACATCGCCTATCACACACACACACACACCTGGATTTCCTCTACACCTTTACGAAAATCTATACTCCTAGGAGAAACATGAGAACTAAATGAAAAACATCATTTATGTACCGCTGGAAAGAGCCGGGATACCTTATTACTTTAACCTATCGCTTTCTTAGTTATTTCTTAAAATATTCCTGCTCATTGTTTTGTCGATGGATCATCTAGTAAGAAATCAGTTTGTAGTGATTAAGACCAGCTAAATCACAATAACCAATTACCCGTGTCACAATCATTTAGTAAAATAACCACTGAGTCGTTTGATTAAGAATCTTAAATTTTATATAATTTTAAAAGCATGAGAAAGAATTTAGACTTTTTATTCAATTATTCATTCATTATTAATTCAAATATTTATTAAGCAAAATCAATTTTATTGCAGAAAGGAAATTTTGTCATGAAGCAAAACCCTAATTACCTGCCTATCTTTCCTAATTTAGCCTAAGGATTTCTAACCTAAGTTTAAGAATTAAAAATAACCTGATTCTCATACTCAACTGGAAAAATAAGACAGCAACAGAAACTTCAGCTCGTCAGCATCAGCTACCTGCAACCCGTCTCATTTAACAGTCTTTCAGCATCTCCCGCTCAGTAAAAATGGATCGATCTGGACCACCAAGCACTGGAAGCCACCAACTCCAACACCGACTCTGACTGCGACTCTCCAACTCTGACCCCCTCCCACTAAGAGTAGGCCCTCTTATACCCTAATTCTAACTTTGCTAACTAAATTCTTGCAACATTAATAACGCGCTTTTCTTTCATTGGTCCATTCATTTCATCTATTCATTCTTAATCAAGTTCTCCCGGATCCAACTTGTTCTTTGGAATGTATATGTTCATTTCCTTTCTCACAGTTCAAGACATGTTTCCATCCGCTTCGATCAGAACTCTGCAGGCATTGTCCTTTCTCTTAAAACGGTTTCCCACGGTTCTTTGCTGATCACCACGGCACACTATCAGTTCAATTAGGTCACATCAGCCTTGACCATTCTTGCATCCTAGCCTCTCAGCATCATCACGTGGTTAGCTTTTCTCCAACTTTTTCTCCCTTGTCACGCGTTTTCCCCGCACATGCGCACTTTAATAACCGGCAGCCATTTTATATCGCCACTCGTTTATACTTAGAAGCACTATTTAGAAATAAACAAAACATAATTAAAATAGAGAAACATAGCCTTTTCGTTTCCCTCCCGTCATCTACGTACCCCAATTAGTTATTACCTAGCAGAAAGCAACATTTAAGCTGTTCCTTACTTACCATCACTATTGTTTTTGCAACGACACGTTTATATTCTATGAAGCACAAATCATGCATTTATTATTTATTTAGTACGCAATTATTTTTATGTTATAATTAGACACACAGACATTCGTTAATAGATTATTCAGCCCATGTACTTGCGTGTTACCCTTCCCTCACGTACATTGTTGATTAATACATTTAAACGAACATTTTATTAATTATTTATAAAATTTGTTAGGGGTTAAACTTTTTTTTTATTTTCTCTGGTCCATCAACTCCCCCCTTTGGTGATTTTTAAATCACCACATAAAACCCAAGTTATACTTCTTTTTCAGGCAGCATATGTCTTTCATCCTTTTGCTTTTTGTTAGTTACACATCTGTTTCCATTTCATCTTGTCTTCTTGTCTCTTTATACATGCTTTCTTTCATTTTCTCTAACTCAATTTCACCCATTTCTCTCTCTCTCTCTTTCATTATTCTGTTATTTCTTTTTATCTTATTTTGTCTTACTTTTCTTTTTATACACGTTATTACAATTTTCAACACCATGGCTAACAATATTGCTACAGTTGCTATTATTATAACTTTCCCTATCATTAGTCTACTCATTCTTGTTAACCAATTTGCTACTGAAGAAAACCCTCTACCAAGTTTTCCCAAGACACTTTCAACCTCCAGTGGAACTAGTTCTTTGTGCAAATTTGTAATATTTGTAATATACTTTTGTATATTTTCACTTTTATCAGGAATGTAAGTGCAACAATGTTGGACTTTCAGCATTCCACAGACTCCACCCTCTTTTGCCAAAAGAATATCAAGGGCAAGCCGATTTTGCATCACCATAGCTCTCATGGCAACCATTTCGGTATTTACCATCAAGAACCCTCCCGCAGTATCTGTAGACAAACGATCTACTACTGTGGATAACTTCCAATTTTAAATGCATTCAAAGATATTCCCACTGCTGGTATTAATGCTCCAAAAATATCACCTACAATTTCTGAAAAACTTTCCCTCTTTCTACGTGTAAAGCTATTAATCATCTTGTATGTTCCTTTTTCTTCTCTGTCCATATGAAATATTTTTGGAAAGACCAGACCTACATAGCAAGTTCCATACCAATGGTCCGGTAACCTGTAATAAGCTCTATTCCCACAAATATAATAGATACCTGGAAATATTGGATCTTTTCCACCTTTGAATCCCCAACCTCCCAAAATTTGATAATTGTCATGGCAGATACTGGAACCTACAAAATAATTGTCATAGACTGTCTTATTTCTTCTAATACACAACTTTCCTGTTTGCGGCCAATCTAATGTCATTGCTGCATTTATCTTTTTCCCTTCATGATTTCCTTCCTCAAATGTCCACAGATGTGTTCCTTCCTCTTTTATTGCTTCTCTTTGAAATTTCATTCTTCTTTCTTCAACCATTTCTAAAAATACCTTTTCTTCTTTCTTTAACTCACAGGTAAGGTTGTTTTTAGCTATTTCTTCTAATGTTAATTTTCTATGCTCTAAAAAGAATTCTCCTAAAACCCTTGCTTGTTTTACTTTGTTAAGTTCTGGAACTACAGGAACATTTGCAAAAATCTTATCTATATCACATTGTAATAAAACTCTAATCTACCTGTTTTATAAAATAAACTTGCTATGACACTACAGGTTATTCCATAAGTTAGAGGTAGGTGATGATAAGTCACACCTTCTGACACTGATGCAGGCAACTGCATACAAACATAACAATCTCTCACATCCATTGTCTCTACATATTCGTACAACAATTTTGTAAAAACATTTTTAGAAAAGTCTGTTACTGATTTATCCTTATGTAATTCTGCACTACTTCTTAAAATAACTGGTTCTTTAATATTAGTTTATTTTTCTGGTTTAGTATCATTCTTTGCTTCTATTACAGCTATACTAATAGGAATTGTGATTGCTAAAACTATCCATACTGTCATTAATAAACCTGTACAAAAGCAGCACATTTTACACCATCTTTTTACAAACTCACATTTATCTCTTCTATCTCTAGTATTTTCCATTTTACTTTTATCTTTTTGTTAAGTTTCAGAAAATTGTGTCACTACACCTCAGAAATGACTTAGATGCCACTCTGCTTTCAAAAGTCTTTGCTTGGTACTTTCTTTTAATTCTCTCCAGAATTCTTTCGTTGTCACATCCGGTGATTTGTCATATCCAGTAAAATTGTCACATCCGGCAGAAGCACTTTAAGTCTTCACTTCAGGTTTGTTGCATCTCACCTTTACCCATTCGGTTTCTTAGTCTCGGGTTCTCGTGAGTGTTTCCTTCTTCTTTGTAATCCGTTAGAGCAATGTACAGCCACTCAGGTGACTTTGAATTCACTTTCTTTGCTCTTTTAGACTTTTGCAGTCGTTTTCCACTTGGCTTTTCTTGTTCCTTTTGACTTGTTATTTCATTCACCTGTTCAGCACTTTTCTCTCCAGTTCTAATTATTCTGTATCTCAATTTTCTTATATAGTTGCCGGGCCAATTGTCTCCTTTTCTTGGCCTTTTGGCTTCACCTTCTTTTTCTCCTCTTTCTGATTTCCAGTTTCTTTTTCTTGATTCAGTTTTTGTTTTCTCTTCTTCTCCACTTTCTTCAGATTCTGTTTCAACTTTTTCACAATTGTCTCTTATTTTGAAGCTTATGATCTCATCTTCTCTTACTGGTGGATCTGTCTTCTCCTTCTTGTGTTCCCTTATTACTGTCCCTCCTCGGTGTTCTTCCGAATTGGTATTTTCCTCACTCTCTGCTTCTAATTTTCCCTGTTCTTTTGTTTCACTATCTGTCCCTATTGCTCCTCGGGGTTCTTCTCGATTTTCTAACTTTTTATTTGTCTCTTTCCCTACTTTGTCTATTAATATTACTTTTGAAGGATTTCCACCATAACTTGTACTTGGTTGCTCATCTAGATCATTTTCTTGTTCATTCTCTTCTCTAATTGGTTTATATCCCCAAGTTCTCCTTCGAAATTCTTCACAGTTTGCAACTGAATCATCAGATCCTGAACTCGTGTCAGATATTTCCAGATGTCGACTTACAGGTCGATCTTCAGGTTCTGGAATTTCTGAAATTCTTCCTTCTTCTTCTTCTTCCTCTTCCTCTCTAGAGGTGCTTGCAGTTGGGGTTTCCAGATGTCGACTTTCAGGTCGATCTTCAAGTTCTGGCACCCTTTCTCTTATTCTTTTTGTCACAGTCGCTGAACTCTTATCCCACACTTCCAGACGTCGACTCACATGTTGATCTGCAGGTTCTTGAACTCTAATTGTGTGACTGGCATGGACCCAGTTCTTCACTCCTGCACACTTGACTGCAGTTGTTGTCACTAGGATTACCTGTCGTGGCTCGTCCCAGCGAGGAACTAGACAGTTTCTTCTCCTGTGGATTTTTATGCGGACCCAGTCTCCTGGATTCAAGTCGTGGGCTGGTTTTCTTTCAAGAGTGGTCGCATCCGGTCCAACCTGATGAAACACAGAACGCACCACATCAGCCAGTCCTTTGCAATAATCCAGTACTAGATCATCAGTTATAGTCAATAACTTGTTGACAGGTACTTGTGCTTGTCTCATTGCTCGTCCCATGATCACCTCATGAGGACTAAGTCCAGTTTTCTTTTCAGGAATGCTTCTGATGGTCATCAGGACAAGGGGCAGTGCATCTGGCCATTTGAGTCCTGTAGCTTGACACATTTTTCCTAACCTGTTCTTAATTGTTCCATTAATTTGCTCTACTACCCCAGAAGCCTCTGGTCTGTATGCACAATGCAGTTTTTGTTTAATACTTAATGCTTCACAAATCAATTGGATCAACTCATTTTGAAAATGTGTTCCTCTATCTGTCTCAACCGTGACTGGAAAACCATACCTTGGAATGAACTCTCGCAGCATAAGTTTTGCTACCGTTATTCCATCATTCCTTCTAGTGGGGTATGCCTCCACCCAACGAGAAAACAAACAGACGACCACTAGAACATATTTTAGTCTGTTACAAGGGGGCATTTCGATGAAGTCTAATTGCATTCTAGTGAACGGACCTCCTTCTCGTCCTATTGTTCCTAGACTCACTATTGTCTTTCTTCCTGGATTAAACTGTTGACAAATAAGACACCTTTGACAAAGACTTTCAGCTATGGCTCTGAATTTTGGGTTATACCATGTTTGTCTAAAAAGTCTGATCATTGCATCTCTCCCAATATGAGCTTGTCCATGGTACATCCGTGCCATGTCTGCAATCATGCTATCAGGCATAACTGGTCTTTCATCTCTGTAAACCCACACACCATTGTTTTCTTGTCTTCTACATCCTGCTTTTATCCAGTAATCTTTTTCCTCATCATTTGCAGCTTCCTGTAACTGTCTCACCTCATCCCATGTCTCAACAGTGTTAGTAAAAAGCAAAGGAGAAGAGATATGCTCCCTTTCGCGATTCTTGTTTAGGGATACCATGTTCTCTGCACAATATTTGGCTATCTCATCCGCATAATTATTACCGACAGCTATGTAATCTTCATTTTTCTTATGTGCTTTGCATTTCACTACAGCTATCTGCTTAGGCAGCTGTATCGCCTCAAGCAGTTTCTTAACAAAATCTCCATTTCTGATAGGTGTTCCTGCAGACGTCAAGAAACCTCTTTGTGACCAAATCTGACCGAAATCATGCACGATACCGAAACCATACTGGCTATCGGTCACAATCGTAACTCGTACATTTCTTCCCAACTTACATGCTTGAATCAAAGCAATCAGTTCTGCAACTTGGGCAGACCTTATTCCTTTCAGACAAGACGCTTCCATCACAGTTGCCACTGTGCACACTGCGTAAGCTGCGCTTAAAACTCCTTCTTTCGTTCTCAAGCATGAGCCATCCACAAACATGACATAATCCGATTCCTTTAAAGGCTCATCTTTTATGTCAGCTCTTGGTTTTGTACAATATTCCAGCACATTCAGACAATCATGATCTACTTCATCTTGTTCAATTATACTCTCTTCATCTGGCAATGATGTCGAAGGATTCACATTCATACATCTATCTATGGTCACATTTTCTGCACTCAAGATTACTTTTTCGTACTTAGTCAGCCGACTATGTGTCATGTACTGTGTTTTTGTTCTTGTCAAAAGAATTTCTACTGAATGGGGAACATATACTCTCAGCGGATACCCCATCACTATACCTTCACTTTGTTCCAGACTTACACAAGTAGCAGCAACAGCTTTCAGACATCCAGGCAACGCTTTTGCTATAGGATCTAAAACAGCTGAGAAATAAGCAATTGGTCTCTTCATTGTTCCATGTTTTTGTACCAGTACTGAAAATGCACATCCATCTCTTTCACTGCAGTACAATTCAAAATCCTTTTCATAGTCAGGCATTCCTAAAGCAGGGGCCTCACACAATTTCTTTTTCAACTCTTTGAAAGATTTCATTTCTTCGTCATTCAACTCAAAAGGATCTTTTACATCCTTCTTGGTCAGTTTTTGTAATGGTTTAGCAATCAAGGAAAAACCACTTATCCATTGTCGGCAATATCCAACCATTCCCAGAAACATTCTTACCTCTCTTTGCGTCATTGGTGCTCTCATTCCTTGAATCATCTTTACTCTTTCTGTCGCTATCTTTCGCACTCCTTTCTCAATTTTATGCCCTAAATATTGGACTTCTTTTTGGCAAAATTGCAATTTCGAAGGGGACACTTTATGTCCTCTTTTCTCTAGATGGTTCAGTAAAGCAATTGTATCACTTACACATGCTTCTTTTGTTTTCGATGCCACCAACAGGTCATCGATATACTGCACCATCACTGACTTTTCTGGCATTTTCAAATCTTCCAGGGACTTCTTTAAAATCTGATTAAAGATTGAGGGGCTTTCTGTATACCCCTGAGGAATTCGGCACCATGCCAAAATACGCTCTCCGAACCGGAACGCAAATAATGGCTGGCTATCTGGATGCAAAGGAATAGAGAAAATGCGTGACACAAATCTATCACTGTGTACCACTCAGCTTCGTGTGGAATTTGGTATAGAATTACTGCAGGGTTTGGCACTATTGGACAACAAGGCACAACTATTTTGTTGATCTTTCTCAAATCCTGTACTATTCTATATGTTCCGTTTGGCTTTTTCAGTCCCATAATAGGTGAATTACATGGACTGCTCATTATTTCTTTTAGAATTCCCTGTTCGATCATTTTATTTATTACAGGAGTTATTCCTTCAATTATTTCTGGAGTCAATTTATACTGTGGCGTATTTGGGTAAGTTGTTCCTTCTTTTACTGTTACTTTTACGGGATCAACTTCTTTCATTAATCCAATATCTTCTCCTGTAAAATCCCACACATTTTCTTTCACTGTATTTTTCAGTTCTTTTGGAAGTTTTTCTGCATCAAATGCAGGAAACAAACCACTCATTTCAGGTTCCTGATTCATCAGTGTTACTTTATACAATACATCTTCATCTGGGGTTTGAAATCCAATTCCATCTGGCGTACAATAAATTGTGCAATTCATTTTGCACAAAAGGTCACGACCTAAAAGATTTACAGGACTACAATCGCACACTACAAATCTATGCATTTTGCTAAAAGAACCAATTTTTACTTCCACTAATTCAGTAAGTGGTGTTTTAATCTGCTGATTTGCTACTCCTACTACTTGGATGTATTCACCTGAGAGAGGAAGGTTTGGAATTTCCACTGATCTAACAGTAGAACGGGTAGCTCCAGTATCGACAAGGAATGTTACATTTGCACCATTCACTTCTCCATCCACAAAGGGACCAGACTGATCTACCTCTAGAGTTGCGCCAAGTACGCACTCTTTTCCCTCTCCTAGGCACCGTCATGAACTTTCATCCGCCTCATCCTCACTCTGTCGCAACCAATACTGAGAAATGTTAGCTGCTCGCGGCAACTGTGTTACCTGCTCTCCTCCGTAGAATCCTGTTTCTGTACTGTATCTTTGCTGGTTAACAGTGTTGGGAAGTGGTGGTTGTGGCACCTGACCTTGTTGAACAACTACCTCATTCTGCACCTGTGGAGTTAATGATTGATTTTCCGGATTAGGTTTAGGTGGGAACTTACACTCGTTTCTCCAATGCCCTAATTTTCCGCAATTATGACAGGGCCATTTCTTCTTTGCCTCCTCTAGACTCACTTGACCTTTCCCTTTACCTATGTTAGGTCGCGATTTATTCTGTCCTGTTTCATTCCCACTATTATTGTCCAATTGAGCTTCTTGCTTTTCTGCCACTTTCACCTGTGCCCACATTGCCTTCTCTTTCAATTTACGCTGTCTACTCTCAATATCATCACTACAATACTTAGCATACCTCAGTACCTCATCTACCGTGCCATTTTGCCAGTTAATCATATGCTGTTTAATCATTTCACTAATCTCTGGTTTCAGCCCAAACACAAATCTGTATACGAAATGACTCATATCTTTTTCACTCAACTCCTCATATCCACTATACTGCTTGAAAACCAACAACAACCTTTCATAATAGGCATGTACAGACTCCTTACTTTCCTGTGTAGTTCTATCGATTTTTACCCAATCTGTTTCTTTAGGAGGAATCTTATTTTTCAAAAAGGTAATCACCTTATCGTACTTCCTCATCACCTCAGGACCTGGAGCTCCTGTCTTAGGATCTCTTGGATATTCTGTAGTTGGCCAGTCAACTGTAATTTTACACTCAGACCACAAATCAGTTGGCACCACTATGTCAAACAATCCATCTAAATCTATCCACAACACTTTTGAAACCTTTACAAACCTCTCTACTTGTCGGTACCATTCAACTGGTTTCTCTCTCAGCTTCGGAAATTCATTTGTAAATGACAGTATATCCTGCCTAGTCCAGGGAACATGCACATAACTACCACCTGGAGTTTCTCTCATAGGGTATTCTCTGGCAACAGGTTCTTTTTCAGTTATCATAAAAGCCAAAGAAGCTTTGTCTGTAGTTTTCTCATTCTTTTTCGTCCATCTAACTTTCCATCTGTCCACATCACCCCATTTTCTCAGTAAAACAATTAACTCTTTTATCTGTGTCAGCCTTCCTGCTGTGTTCAAGTTTTCAATATCTTTCTCACAAAAGTCTACTCTGTACGGTTTCTGCAATGTTTTCACTTTCGCAAAATCTATTCCAATTTCACTTGCTATCTCTTCTAGTTTGTCATGTAAATTTTTTGCTCTCCATGTAATACTTTTGCACAGAAACATTATTTCATCATCCTGGTAATTTTTTATCTTTTCTGTACCAATCGTCCCTAGAACTTAATTCTTCCATGTCAATTTTTAACCTAATTACATCTAATGGTTTTTCTTCTGGTTCTTTTATTTTAAATGCCTTCATCCACTCATTTAACTCATCAGGAGTCGGACCTATGGGTGTATTATTTAGTTCTATCCAATTACCACTCTTTTCAGGAGTCTCTGTTGCAGATTCTGTTACCATATGCATTTTCCTACCATTACACTCATTCACAGTCAAATTTGTAGGTGGACTTGGTCTGTAAGTACTAGCCAAATTACTTGTACTTGCACTTGGTTCCATCCTTTCTTTTTCTCTCTGAAATTGTGAACTCATAGGAATCACTAAGGACCGTTCATCAATTTTCTGATTCTCAAAAACTGGTATTACTGGACCTATTGTTACAGGTACAGTCACAGCTTCCATGTTTTTCGTTAATTCCCTAATTTTCTCAGTCAGTTCTTTTGTTGTCCTTGCTAATTCGCTTGCATTGTCACTTTCTACTCCTTCATTTTGTGAAGTTCTTATTTGATCTTGTGACCTATTTATTTCAATTCTTTTTACCGGACTTTTATTTCGCACAGTCTTTATTAGCGGCGAATTTGGTGTCACCACTGTAGAACTCTGCTGATACGGAGGTGGATTTCTATTTAAAATATCTTCCAGCAATTCATCATCCGTTTCACTCTCATGCATATATTTCTTCCTCTCCATATGTTTCTTTTTCTCAGTACGTTTTCTCTTAGTCTCTTCCTCAACTGTAAAAGCCGGAAACAAACCTCCTGTCATGTTAGCACATCTCCATCGTTTTATTCTATCCTCATGATTTATTCCCCACATTCTTCCAGGCATAAACTCATGATCTCTTAAACCTCTGAATCTCTCTCGCTCATACATCTCATCCTCCCATTCCGTCAATGCTTCAAACTGTGTCGGTCTTAGGTCTAGGTTCTAGATTTGTCATCTTTTCTCGCAAATTTCGCAAAACCGCTACACTAAATGAACCATTCTCAGGAAAAGCTAATGCACCATCATTCTTCGTATACTTTGCCCAATTTTCCAACCATATGCATGTATGATATCCATATTTCAGCATCATATGTGAAGCTGCTGATTTCGGCGGAGGAATTACTTGTCCCTCTCTAGTCACAACCTTTTTGTCTTTCTTAAAGAAATTCTTTATTTTTGTCGTCCATGACGTTCTCTCCCTTTCATACTCGTAATACGGCATGTTTTCGATTGATTTTTCTCTTCAAACCAGCACTGTTCCGTGTACGGAACTTCAACCTATCACAGCGCGACTCACACTAACGCACCAATCAGAACAATTCCCTTCGTCCGCGGACCAACCAATCCTAGCGCGGCACTTTTCTACGTCACTCTTGACCCTGTGTTCACGTGACTAGCGCACTATCCAATCCTAGCGCGGCACTGTCGATGTCACTCCTGCTCTTTTACCCCTCCTTTACAAAAATTATCGGCAATTTTCTTTTCACTGTTTCTTCGTTAGTTACAACAATTAAAACAATTCCATAGTCTGATTCGCTAAACAAAAGTGACAGCTTTGTCCTTTTACACAAGAATCCTGTATTTCCAGTAGGCAGCGCTTACCTCTACCCTACCACAGAATTATTAACTCTCGCCGATAAAGTAGCACTTCCCTCTACCTTACCCTTCTTTCAAGCAAACAATTAACTCGTTTCTCTGGGGATAAGACACATGTGGAGACTAGGCTCCTGAGAATTAAGGCCAAAGTTTCACAAGAAAACGTGATTTGCTATCTCAGTTACACACCTTTCGTACAGAAAATCCCTAACATAACACAACCTGTGTTATTACCAAAATGAATTCAGACCATGTACCAAATTCCATGTGACTTCTCTTGCCACACGTGTTCCACTTCCTACATCCCAGAAGCGTGAAAACTCACATATAACATAACACGACTCAACATATAGTATTAGTCATCAAAAATAATCAACAAATCAATAATCAATAATCACTAAACTAATCTATAGAAACCATAACTCTGCTACCAAGAAATCTGATGCAGCGCGTACAATAAAAACTATTTTCCTCCTAGGTCACTTATCGGTCATCCAGGGGCGACTTATATTTTCTCACATCCACATGACGATGGGGCCCATAACATCGCCTATCACACACACACACACACACCTGGATTTCCTCTACACCTTTACGAAAATCTATACTCCTAGGAGAAACATGAGAACTAAATGAAAAACATCATTTATGTACCGCTGGAAAGAGCCGGGATACCTTATTACTTTAACCTATCGCTTTCTTAGTTATTTCTTAAGATATTCCTGCTCATTGTTTTGTCGATGGATCATCTAGTAAGAAATCAGTTTGTAGTGATTAAGACCAGCTAAATCACAATAACCAATTACCAGTGTCACAATCATTTAGTAAAATAACCACTGAGTCGTTTGATTAAGAATCTTAAATTTTATATAATTTTAAAAGCATGAGAAAGAATTTAGACTTTTTATTCAATTATTCATTCATTATTAATTCAAATATTTATTAAGCAAAATCAATTTTATTGCAGAAAGGAAATTTTGTCATGAAGCAAAACCCTAATTACCTGCCTATCTTTCCTAATTTAGCCTAAGGATTTCTAACCTAAGTTTAAGAATTAAAAATAACCTGATTCTCATACTCAACTGGAAAAATAAGACAGCAACAGAAACTTCAGCTCGTCAGCATCAGCTACCTGCAACCCGTCTCATCTAACAGTCTTTCAGCATCTCCCGCTCAGTAAAAATGGATCGATCTGGACCACCAAGCACTGGAAGCCACCAACTCCAACACCGACTCTGACTGCGACTCTCCAACTCTGACCCCCTCCCACTAAGAGTAGGCCCTCTTATACCCTAATTCTAACTTTGCTAACTAAATTGTTGCAACATTAATAACGCGCTTTTCTTTCATTGGTCCATTCATTTCATCTATTCATTCTTAATCAAGTTCTCCCGGATCCAACTTGTTCTTTGGAATGTATATGTTCATTTCCTTTCTCACAGTTCAAGACATGTTTCCATCCGCTTCGATCAGTACATTTGTAACTTCTTTCGATACATTCGAGAACTCTGCAGGCATTGTCCTTTCTCTTAAAACGGTTTCCCACGGTTCTTTGCTGATCACCACGGCACACTATCAGTTCAATTAGGTCACATCAGCCTTGACCATTCTTGCATCCTAGCCTCTCAGCATCATCACGTGGTTAGCTTTTCTCCAACTTTTTCTCCCTTGTCACGCGTTTCCCCGCACATGCGCACTTTAATAACCGGCAGCCATTTTATATCGCCACTCGTTTATACTTAGAAGCACTATTTAGAAATAAACAAAACATAATTAAAATAGAGAAACATAGCCTTTTCGTTTCCCTCCCGTCATCTACGTACCCCAATTAGTTATTACCTAGCAGAAAGCAACATTTAAGCTGTTCCTTACTTACCATCACTATTGTTTTTGCAACGACACGTTTATATTCTATGAAGCACAAATCATGCATTTATTATTTATTTAGTACGCAATTATTTTTATGTTATAATTAGACACACAGACATTCGTTAATAGATTATTCAGCCCATGTACTTGCGTGTTACCCTTCCCTCACGTACATTGTTGATTAATACATTTAAACGAACATTTTATTAATTATTTATAAAATTTGTTAGGGGTTAAAATTTTTTTTTATTTTCTCTGCTCCATCAACTGCATCAGGGCACAAACAAATGCTGTCAGTGCTTGAGTAGGAGCTGAAGATGGCCCGGACTAGAGATGGAAAAGGAAGACTGTGTAAGGGCGGAAGAGCAGAGAAGGGGGAAAGGGTGCATCTGAAGGAGGAAAATAATACAAATGAAAAAAGGTGAGACAAGTCGAGCTGCAGCCCCTAAAATGGGCTTCTAGGAGCTTAGGCAACAGAGCATGGTTGATCTAACCTGAGCAGTAGACTTGAGGTCAGTAGAAGCACAAACACATGCTCTCTGAAAGTGTTGCCAAGAGCCTAAAGAAAGCCTGCTCTGGAGGTGAGAATGATAGATTAGGGCAAGAAAGAGGGGGAGCAGTGGGTGGGGAGTACAGTGGAGCCTCTGGCGAGAGAAGCGAATGGTGGAAACAGCAGAAACGAAGAGAAAGGGCTCACCTGAAGAAGGAAAACAGTACACATATAAGAAAGAAGTGCAGACAAATTGATCTATTGACCCTACAAAGCCGGACTTATATCAGCAGAGCACAGTTAATCTAAACTGAGGAGCAGTCACTCCAACTTTTCCCAAAGGTCTTGAGGTCAGCAGAGGTGCAAACCCATGCTCCCTCAGTGCATCGTCAGGTGTTAAGTGACTTCACTGAAGGTGAGATCCAGGGTAGGGAGAAGGAGGACGCGGTCTGAGGTACAGTGAACCCTGGAGAGAAGGAAAGGTGGGGCTGGAGCCAGCAGAAGAACAATGAAAGAGAGCACCTGAGGCCGGAGGCAGTACACACACAGAAAGAAGGATCCACAAATTGAGCTCCAGTCCCTAAAATCGGGTTCTAGCAGCTTCAACACCAGAGCTCATTTGCACTATATTGGATGTACCATTTATACAATGCTTCATAAAACTTGCGGGATGCAAGGTATATTTTTGGATGGAAAGCATGGTACACTATGGAGAAGGGCTTGGGTAGCAGAGTGTTACACTTATGATCCCATACAGGGCCGGACTAGCCGTAGCGGCCACCGGGCATTTCCCTGGTGGGCCGCCAGAGTGGAGGCCAGTTTTGGGCCCCTGTAACAAAATCGGTCGAAACCGGCCCTGGCAAACAGCTCGGTCGCACCCCCAACTCCCCCCCCCCCCCCAGGGGCCAGCCGAGCACTTTGCCAGGGCCGGTTTTGTTTCCCAGTCCGGCCCTGATCCCATATAGGAAGCAGTTTGGTGGTGTAAGATGAGTGACTGGAGAGGTGTTTGGTGGTGTAAGATGAGTGACTGGAGAGGTGTTTGGTGGTGTAAGATGAGTGACTGGACAGGTGTTTGGTGGTGTAAGATGAGTGACTGGAGAGGTGTTTGGTGGTGTAAGATGAGTGACTGGAGAGGTGTTTGGTGGTGTAAGATGAGTGACTGGACAGGTGTTTGGTGGTGTAAGATGAGTGACTGGAGAGGTGTTTGGTGGTGTAAGATGAGTGACTGGAGAGGTGTTTGGTGGTGTAAGATGAGTGACTGGAGAGGTGTTCACAACGTGTTTTGGGGGCAGGTGCCTATTGGTGTAATGCAGGTGTGTCAGAGATAGATGCACAAAAGTAATTGGAATTAGATTATGGTTATAATCCTGCACTTGGGTGTGGTCCTGCTGTGAAATAGCAGGCCTCCTTGTAAACATTCTGGCTACCCTTGGCACGATGATGACCCAACTGTGACCGTGACACAGTGAGCGCTCTTGGCAACACTCTCCGGCATGCCCAGCCCAATCTTCACATGACGGCCGTCTTTAATAACATGATGGTGGTGAAAACCTGGCGATGGTGGTAAATGAGCATGAAAGGCAGAATCCGTCCACTTGTGACTCTAGTACTTGTGAACTCTTAGTGAACATTACTAGCGTTTGCTTGAGGACCAACAATGAAGATCCAGCAATTAGGAACAAAAATATTGTCTTGGAGGACTGAATTTTCTATTGTGTTTCATAATGAACGGCTGCATTTGCATAAAATTAACAAACTGATGTTCCATAAAAACGGCCGCATTTCAGAAGTATATTTAAAGCTAATATTTGAGAGATAATCCATGGAATGCGTGGAAGGCCTGAGGGCACCACACACTGCTGTGGCTCGTTGCATGACGTGTGTGTAGGCATCCTGCCATCTTTCTAGTAGAACATTCTGTCCTATCACTTCTTCTGTCTGTGGCCTGATCGTCTAATAGTGGAAAAGCCTGTCTGCTTTCTGATCTTGTTAGATCTGTGTATTTGAGCAACAGAATGACTGTGTGCGGATATAGGATTAGGCTCGTCTAGTACTGCTGTCTACAATATGTTATTATCAGATTTGTTCATTTGATTTTTAAACTGTGCCCTTGCCAAGTGGATTCTCAGTTATAACATATAACATATGACTGTGAATAAACTTGGAAAGGGTTGGCTGGATTATGATAAATGATGGGACGTGACATTTTATTATCAGATTTTTAACTGCATATAGTACATTTTAGTGTTTAGACAATTCAGAAAACTGTGTCTGAAACTCAACTGCTTTGCTGTCATTTCTAAAGACTTCTTTGGAAGGTAACCCCCAATAACCCCAAGTAAGCAGAGGCATGCCTGGCACACCTCATCATTTCTGGAATATTTCAATACTGCCCCGGAGAACCTTTGGATTTTTAGTCCATTTCTATGAAAATTGTGCTTCAGAATTCACCATTTGTCACCCCCCCCCCCCCCCAAAATGTTCTCTCCGGTAGCCTTTCCTCGTCGCCTCAAATTATATGAAATAAACACAGTCTTGTCCCTCAATTGCTTTCAAGAAAGGTGTTTACACTCAATCGTATTTTTTTCCTATTTTATTTTATTAGTGTGATCTCATGCCAATTAGACAAAACAAATCTCACACCTCAAAGCACACCAATAAAAAGACTATATTCTAAGAAATTCATTAAATCAACAATAAAGCAACTGTTGTTCACATTCCACTTGGTGCTTTTGGTTAAGAAGCTGAAAACCGAGCCCCTTTTAAAAAACGTACACACATAAAACATGAAAGGGTAAATACAATCCAAAGCCCAGCCCTGATGTCAGATGCAAAGATACTTTACAACCCAGACCAAGCCCCAAGAATACTGAGTGTGTACTATACAGGCAAATTCAGCAGCAAGGAAGAAAATAACTTATCAAAACAGATTGTGGAATACAAGCAAAGTGTGCAAAACTGCATTAAAATTCACACTTATAGCTTTTAAAACAAAATCAATGAAGAGAAAAGTTGCTTTCTAACAGCAAATAATGTGATACAGGTAAAAATTGCAAGACTAAATAAATATTCACACTCTTTAGGTTTTAAGAGAAATAACAACAGAATAAAATGCATACATCCCCATGATCAACACTGTTGTGCAAAGAGAAAATTGCATTATTTTGTAAGGGAACAGGTAAGCTTTCCGGCTACAGCGGATAAGAATTTTGCCAAAGCCCAGCATACTGCCATATTATTACAGTGCAGGATTATTTTCATTAAGTCACTAATTAGTCGACCCTTCAGCTCTCTAAAAACCGCCAATAGGAGGCAGCGTTATATGTTGGCAAAGGAAGCACAAAAAACAATAATGTGCGAATGTGATAGTGCATCAAGATTACAAAAATGGCAAGAATCCTTGTCCCGCCCCACCTGGTTAATCCCTGCCCATCTGACAATCGGAGGGACCTTGCACGACCGGACCTTCAAGGCCCACCGCCTAACAGATTTACTCTTAATATCCTTCAAGAGGGTTGAATTAAACCACAATATTCTGCCTCCACTAGTTGCTTCAAGTTGATTCTCTTACTAACATCAGCAGAGTCGCTATAGAGCGAACTCTCTTAAGTGTTTTAATCCTTGTTTCTAGTTGGAGCACAGCCATATTTAAAGGGGAATACCAGGCAGTAAGATTCAGGAAAGCCTCCATAACCTGTAAGTTATTTACCCATTGTCTCTTATGCTTTCCTTGTAAGTAGAGTTATTGAGATGCCTCAAGGAACTTTCTTCAGCTTGTAGCAGACCTGCCCAATAGTTGAGCAACCTCTGTCTATGTTTAAAAAGAATATTAGTAAGACCCAACTCCACCCTCAGGGCACTACTCACTGAGTCCGTGGGCAATCCCAACCATTTTTTCCAGATGGTTGTTTTAATGATTTGCAAACACACCTTGCACCTGTAGAGTAACATAGAAGCGATTTTTGTGTTGTATGCCTCTCTCAACACTTCTACTGACTTATGGCCCAAAGCAAAGTCCAGTCTCTGGAGCATACCTGCAATGGCCTTGGCACTTAATTCTTGCAACGAGACGTGGGCCCAGAAGTCAAGGTTGTGGCTAAATAACGCACCAAGGTATCTGTATTCCTTTACCACCTCCATTTGAACCCCACTCAGCCACCACCTGAACCTCGGGGTTACCTCATACCTTTTGAGAAAACCTTGATCTTAGTTTTGGCCGTAATGATCTTTGGAGCATTTCCATTACAGTAATGAGGAAAAAGCGTCAAGTTGCCGCTGCAGCCGCACCAGCGTAAGATCTAATAACACCGTATCATCCACATAAAACAACCCGGATATGGGTTTAATCCCCAACTTAGGAGGAAAGGACCACCTCCACCCACCCCCCAATCCATTCACTATGTAAATTGAAAAGAAAAGTGGGGCCAAAATACACCCTTGTCTCAACTCATTGAGGGTGCTGATCTTTTTGCACAATCTTTGCGCCTAATCAATTTAATAGTTTACCAGTTGCCACTGAAAAAGAGGGTCCGGTGGTCTTGATCTTAAAGACAATTAGGCTTACAACGCTAGAGAATAAATCCTATGTCCCATACAAACTCATAAGATCATTGTTCATACTCATTACAGCAGATCATTAGAACTGTCGTGTAGTTCCTATATATCTTATACAGGATCAGCGCATTCGGATAACATAAACTGTGGGTTTGGTGGCGGACTAATTCCGTGCACCCCCACCGGATACGTTAGCCTGTCTGTATTAGCTAGCTCACAGTGCCACTAGAGTCTCCTCTTATCGGGGCGAGAATAGTTCTTGGTAACCTCAGAACATGACAACCCTGATCCCTCAGAATCGTGGAAACAATATACTACCTTTTGCTAAGTCACTCGTGCTCACTTAGTTTGTCTCAGAGAGTTACACAGAATAAACAGGCTGGGCGTTTCAATAAGTATTTATTGAACAGTTGTTATTCTAGTGTAGAAGATATGAGCTGCAACAACCATTAGACAGTAGCAGAGATATATGATTAACAATACTACGAAAGTAAAGGGATGGTATTGTTCTACCATCTTGCAGAAATCATGAATATATACATGTACATAAAACACATGATAAAAAGTGCGTACTCCTACGATGCCTCCCTAACTAGATGTACCTAAATGTACCTAGCATCTATGTAGGTGTTATGCCAAGAATCCCTCTAGGATCTAGTCCACCCCATTACCTGAGAGTTTAGAGAATGTGGGACCCCGTCCTGGTCTCGAGTTGGACACCCCGCGAGGGATGTTAGACCACTGCTAGCTGGAGCATCTGCATGCAGGAACCTCAGCGTCTCTGGTCAGTGTGTCAGCCGGGAAGTCTCGGTCTCCTCTCCCTTCCTAAGCAAGATGTGCTGTATATATACCCATAGGTCTCCCCAGGGGTCCTACCTTGCTGTGTTTCTGTGTCGGCCTAAAGGATGACGTTGGGCCTGAACTTTATACAGAGATATTATACAGGAGATGGTAATCCTACTGTTAGTCCTGCTGTGCTTCCAAGAAGCCTCATGCATAATGTATGAGAATCGAACCAGGGAAAAACCCGCGTTCTGAATGCAGTGTCATATCTAGGTGTAAGGTCAGTGCCTAAGAACCGTTATGTATGTAGTGTAGGGAAGGATATAGGTGAAAGGTTGCAGTGTTACCTGCGCCTATATAGGGGACCTATATGGAATATAACAGAACAGAGCAAACCTGCTTCTGTTTCGCATTGTAGAAATTAATAATGAACATTTTCATGGGTAACAGTTTGGTTGAAGTGTTTTTAAAAAAAGTATGTCCTATTGGTATATTTCAGTGTATTCACGTCCTATCACCATGTAAATCATACATCCCTCTTCCGCAGTGCATGATTGACCAGGTCTGACTGGCACATTATTTTCCTTTTAATATGCAAGATGTGTAACAATAAGTTCCTGCCATAATAGTCCAGTCTGGAAATGTCATAAATAAGATGCAGACAGTGATAATTGTCATCTGTAACATCTGATATAGCAAAAGTGTGAGTAAGGACGCGAAGTGACCTCAAGACATGCACTCGCAAGGTGCACGAATCTGTGATTGAGAATGGCACACTAATGTCACTTTTATGTTGCCGCGATGGATAATGTTCTTCTATATATGCGTTTTGTATTTTTGCTTCTCATATTTGTGCACTCTGTATAAAGCTGTGGTGATAATCATGCAAAAAACAGAAAATACCAATAGAGATATTTAAAAAAAAAAAATGAACATTTTCATGGGCAAATCTCTTGCTCACTCTTTGTAAACCCACCTCTTTACCCAAACATACCTCATGATGGCTAGTCTTTCGTTTCAGTGCATTTCCATAACTAATCCTCTTTTCATTATAGCACTTCATTGCTCTTTCCTTTTGGTGCAATATGTACATTTCATGTTTCATTTTGTGCTTCAACAGTTTACTCTTGAGAATTTTGGGAAAAAACGGTGCTGATTTGCTCATATGAAAATTGGACTAGGACTTGGGCAAGGGATCACCCAGAATTTGGCCCCTTGCATGTACCAGTCTCAGCAGTCTGTCTGTTTGCTAGTGTCATATAATTACCTTATTATGTACCAGTAATTTTCATTACTTTGAGTCCTACTCATCCCTGTCCCCTTCTTAAGAATGAAGGAGACCCACGAAGGGGGCGTGGCTTGGCCGGCAATGGAGTCGGACGTGCGGCGGTAAAGCTCCGTCCGTGGCTCCCACTCCTGGCTACAATTCTCCGGCTGTAAACGAGTAACAGAGGCAGCGAGTTGCTGGTAACGCCCAGGGGGCGAGCTTGGAGCTCCGACTTGGGGGCGAAACAGCACTATTCTTGAGTCGCGGTGACGGCTGCTCCCCTAGGCGCCTTGGCCGTCGGTGGCTCCGGGACGCCGGGAGCATTGCGGAGCGCGAGGCCGGGGTCTGGCCCCGCCCATCCGGCCTCGTCGACCAGCGGGAAACTATCTCTCTGCCTGCTTGGCAAATAACCCGGAGGAGGACTGCACTGGCCCTGGCTGATCGGACTCGGGGTTGGGGGACCGGCGTGGATGTACACGCTGACGTATCTACATAGGAAACGGGGCGGGCGGCTGAGCAGCTGCGCCGTTACCCGCGGGGTGGCAGGCACCATTGGAGTGCGGCGCTGCCCTTCCGGCCCGCATGGGCGCCCAGACGGTCTGCGGAGGTGGCCCTAGGCGGGAGATCCCAGAACCCACAACGGAGACTCATCCGGACGGGAGCTGCTGTGGAGGTACTGCGCGCGCAGTGTAGCGCAGGTCGGGGCCTACTTTAGGAGTGACTCTACTTCATGCGGGCTGAGAACTGGTCTGTGGCCCGCTACCTGTGTTGCCCTGCTTAAATAACGTGGCCCACTGTGGGGCAAATATACGGAGCGCTGGGCCGTGACCGTCGGGGCTCGCTCTGCCCGGGAAGACCTGTGCATCCACACTCCTGGCATCCCTCTGTGAACAGTGCGCTATGCCCTGGTGTCTGCTGGCCGGTGAGATGTGACCCAGAGGAAGGCGAAGCTCTGGGGAGCGTCACACTGGGTGTGCCCGGCCTCTTGGATCTGTGCAGTTGCGCTGGGGGCCTGGACCGACTGCCCCGGCGTCTGCTGAGCTGTGATTCGGGGAGGACACAGACAGGTGTGCTGCGCCCGCCCGGCCTAGTGTGTGCTGAGCCTGATAGCGCTCTCGGGGCTGTCCACGGAGCAGTGGCGGCGGGCCCGGTCCTTGATACCTGACGCCCCATGTCGCGGGGAGGCCGCGCAAAGGCTGGCGCCGGAGGAGCGGCGGCCCCCATCCTCAGACGCGAGCGCAGGTGGACAAGATGGCGTCCTCAGACGTAATGGATCCCATGTCGCACAAGTTGGATGCAGTACTGGCGGCAGTGGAGAAATTGGGAGAGACAATGAACCAAATACGCACCTCCCTGGAAGGCAAGATAGACAAAGTGGCGTTGGATCTCACACTGCTGCACGCTGACCACCGCAAGCTTGCGGACCGCACCACGGCGACAGAGGGGACAGTTGCAGAGATCCCGCCGCGGATGTCCTTGGCTGAGACGCATATCCAAGACCTGCTGAATAGAGTGGAACATCTAGAAGACAGGGTGGAAGATGCGGAAGGTAGGGCCCGGCGCAACAACCTACGTGTAGTGGGCCTTCCGGAGGGAATTGAGGGAAGAAGTGCGGTACATTACGCAGAGGACTGGCTCCGTACGCTGCTCCCAGGGAGGCCTTATCCCCACACTTTGTTGTCGAGAGGGCACACAGGGTGCCAACTAGGCCCCCGCCCCCGGGGTCAAACCCGAGGCCTCTGCTAATCCGGCTGTTAAACTACAGGGATAGAGACGCTGTGCTCCAGGAAACCCGGAAATTACAAGATATACAGGTGGAGAACCATAAAGTGATGATTTTCCCGGACTATACTCTTCAAGTACAGAGACAGCGGCACTCTTACCTTGCGGTGAAGCGGAGACTGCGACAGAGTGACCTAAAATACTCACTGTTATTCCCTGCGAAGCTAAGAGTTATCGCAAATGGCAAAACACATTTCTTCACTACCCCAGAGAGTGTGGAAGAATGGATGGACGCTCGTGGCCCACCACAGCCAGGGCGGGGAGACGAGGACTGACGTCCCTCAGAGACGACGCCGCAGACGACAGCGGAAGCTATTACCCCCGACCTCGCAGGCCAGTGGTCCCTCACCTGAACTGGTATTAAGCGGACAATTGGAAGCGGTGCAGGCCGTGGCGAATATTAGTGGCTCGCCGGCCGGCGATGCCACCTCAGACTCTGATGCACAGGGGCCACCCAGCGAGGACGATTTGTCGGACAACATCCCTGTATCCCAAGACTCATGTGCGCCACCGCACGTTACTCCGCAGACCTCGGACGATATCACTTAGATATTGTTTGTTCGCAGTTTGGGTTTCTTCCCTCTTCACTGGGCACCTGGCATCAGATCCTCTTGGACACGCAAGTATAAGAACTTGAATCTCTTGCGGACACACTGTATTGATAGTATGCAGTAGCTGTAGGGAAAAATTGATCTGTGGATGGTTTGGGCTCCCAATTAGATCCTTATACTGGTCTCCCCCTACATGGGAATATTATGTATGTTTAATAAATAACTGCCCTGTCCTTATCTGTGACTAGCCGGAACTGGACCTCACGGTCAGGGACGATTCATTTCACCATTTGTATTTAGCCGCTGTACACCCTCCTATTGCTGTGCGCTATAGTCTCCCCAGACGTTAGTGGTGTGTTGTTGTATTGACAGTTTGGGCAACTACCAGTTGTAGAATTGCTCTCATGGTATTCTTAAGTTCTAGTTGTTTTTTGTTCCTTATGCCATCACTATTGCACGACGACGAGATAGCTGGAATGTTAATTCCCCTAAGACAATGTGTATGCGTGTGTGTCTACTTCATCCACTAACAGTCCCCCCCGTCCCTGGGATGGAGGGCGATACTGGCACCTTTGACACATAACAGATGGCACCTGTTAAGATAGCGACATGGAATGTGAGGGGATCCATAGCCCGGAGCGCCGCTACCTCATATATTCCTATTTAAGGAGACATCACATACAAATTGCACTCCTTCAGGAGACACACCTGCCCCATGCTGAGATTGCTCGTCTTCACGGTGGAGGGGGCAACTATACGCAACTGGTTACTCTGCTTATGCACGTGGGGTGTTAATCTGGGTGAGGCCCGGTACTCCGTTTCGGGTGACGGACACAATGGTAGATGGGGAGGGCAGATATGTCATGGTTCGAGGAACGCTGGATGGTAAGCCAGTGGTGCTGGCCTCAATCTACGCACCTAATACCGAGCAAGCTGCGTTCTTAGATCAGGTATCGCAAAAGCTTTCCGCATGGCACGATGTACCCAAGATCTTGGGAGGGGACTATAATTGTGTGTTGGATGTCTCCCTGGATCGTTCCTTTCCCCCTTTGCCGGGAACGGCAACCAATACGGCTGCAAAGGCCTTGACGCACTGGGCAGAGCACTGGCACTTTACCGATGTGTGGCGGTCCAGATACCCACTAGACAGGATATACTCCTACTATTCTGGAGCGCACAAATTACATGTCCGCTTAGACCGCTTCATGATATCGAATGACCTCCTCCCATGTATAACCGACACCTCATACCTAGGACGCACACACTCCGATCATAACCCACATCTGCTGGAGTTGTGCTGGGAGGCTGAGACGCCACCAATCCCTATGTGGCGCCTCCAACCAGACGTCTTATTAGATGCATCTTTCCGTGACGCACTGGCCACCACAGTGGCACAATATTTTGATGAAAACATGGGCACGCCCGCTTCGCCGCTGGTGGAGTGGGACGCCTTTAAGGTGGTCGTCAGAGGACACTGCCTGGGAACACAATCAGGTATGCGTAAGCAACTAGAGAGGGAAATTACTGCGTTGGAGGGGCGATTGGCCACTAGTGAACAAACCGCCACAGATGGAGCCCAGGAGCAGTTGGATGCCCACAAGACAAAACATGCGCTGCTACTGGAGCGGTTGAAATGTCTGAATTACGCTGCCCACTCGGCACGAACGCACCAACTGGGCGATAAGGCTGGCAAATTGCTTGCATGGCTTATCCGCCAGAACGACTCCTCTGCGCCGATCATATCGATACGAACAGCAGACGGAAGTGCTGCATATACGCAACGTGGTATACACGAAGCATTCATCTTACATTATCGGGGTTTATACCAACCATGTGTGCAGGTCACCCCTCTGGAGCTACAGACTTACCTGGAAGTTCTAGACCTACCAAAGCCGCTAGCCACTCAGTGCGAGGTTCTCAATGTCTCTCTGCACTCTGAGGAACTCCGCGATAGTATTTTTTCGCTGTCAAATGGGAAGTCGCCCGGGCCCGACGGTCTCCCGACCGAATTTTACAAGGCATATGCTCACATTCTGATACCGCAGTTGTTGGTGGTGTATGAAGCTGCGCTGGATGATTCCGCCCTCCCAACTACACAAAATGAAGCCCTATTGGTCTCCCTCCTTAAGCCGGATAGAAGCCCGAACTCCTGGGCTCATACCGCCCACTAGCACTCCTCAATACTGACTACAACATTTTTGCATCGCTGCTGGCCAGACGTCTTTCTCCCGCTGTGAAAACATTGGTGCACCCTGACCAAAACAGTTTTGTCCCGGACCGGTGCACCTCTCTGAATATCCGTCGATTTTTAAACTACAGCATTATGCAACGCATAGATGGCCTAGATCGGGATGCTTAGTTCTCGATCTGGAGAAAGCCTTTGACTCTCTAGAGTGGCCTTATCTAAGGGCAGTCCTGGGCACATTTGAATTGGGAGACGTCTTTTTAAACATGGTTCGCCTATTGTATCAGCGACCCACAGTTAGAGTCCGCACCGGTAGGCTGATCTCGGATCCAATACGGGTGAGACGAGGGACGCGTCAAGGATGTCCCCTGTCCCCGTTGCTGTTTTCTTTGGCGATGGAGCCGCTGGCGATGATGCTCCGGAGGGACGGGAAAGATTGGGGTATACAGTTAGGGGATGGACTGCACGCAGTTTCCTTATATGCTGATGACCTGCTATTATACCTTCGGGATGTTACTGCGATCCCATCGTCCATTGCAGATATACTCAGAAACTTTGAGGGAATATCCGGGCTTCGGGTTAACTGGGCCAAGTCGGGGTATACCCCTTCGGGCGCTACCGTAGCGGAGGAAGCCGTGGTCATAAATGATTCAGCTCTCACGTGGTATCCCACTACATTTCGATATCTCGGACTCTATATATATCGGTCGCCCGATGACCTACTGGAGGGTAACTTGACGAGAGCAATCTCGGCGCTCCGCGCCCAAATGCGGTTCTGGAAGACACTTCCCCTAAATGTTATGAGCCGTATCGCTCTGGTGAAAATGATTGCGCTACCCAAGCTGCTGTACTATTTTACTAATCTCCCACTCTATGTCCCATCCAGGCTCTTTCGGGAACTAGAACGGCTGTTCCGAGATTTTATTTGGAACACTGGGAGACCGCGAGTGGCCCTATGGAAGCTCTATGCTCCCACCGATCGAGGCGGGCTTGCTGTTCCAAACATGGAACTGTACTACTTGGCCGCGCAGCTCCAATGGGTGGCGAAGTGGCTTGATGGTCAACACCTGGAAGATACGGCAACCATGACACAACCCCGGACCCGCTCTCGGATCTGCTATTTGTTTCACCCTTTCGCGAAATCCCCACGGTCAAAACAAATACATCTGGGTTTAGCATTGCGCTGTTATAAGAGGAGTTTATATCTTACGCGCGAGACTCTCCCATATGCCCCGGCCTTGCCACTGCTAGGCACGCCACGAGGCAAACTGGAAACATCAGAAATAGCCCTGGCGCCCTGGCACGCGGCGGGAGTGGACTCACTGGGAGATCTCTACGACGACGGCGTGCTCGTGCCCTTTGCGACGCTGGCTGCAAACACTGAGGTGCCAGTGGGCCAATTCCTTTTACATGCCTCCCTACTGAAAGCCCTATCAGATGCCTGGGGAGACCTGACGGCGGAACCGCCGACACACCTACTCCTTCAATACCTGCATGTTGTGGGGGCGGGCTCCCACATAGTGCACTGGTTGGTGGAGGCGCTCCTTGCCCATACACTCAAGCCAATGTCACGACTCCGAAATAGTTGGGAGGCTGATAGAGGTCGGCCATGGACGGACAGAGAATGGGATGCTGTACTGGCGAGCAATGTTCCCTCTAATTTTTTTCCCCTGTGTGCGGAAGTTCAAGATCTCTGTGCACTGTAACCAAGGCTATGTGCACCAAGCAACTGATCATGCATTTGAGTACTTCGCTCAGAAATATAAATCTGTGGCGAGCACCACTCCAAATCTTTGGTTACAACGAGTGCGAAACAGGTGCATTACACACACATTTAGTGCTATTTTATAAGATCATGAGACAGTTGTGCAATGTAGATACACAACCTCGTGACATGAATTGCTTACTCCTGTAGCACCTACAGTCCAAGTTTAGAAAAGGACAGGACACAGAAGGTGCTACCATTACAAGTATTTACTGAACAGCAGGGTTGATGCAAGCAGTCAGAAGAAATAGGCAGTTATTATTGAGCTTTAACTGGGATCCGGGGTGGACCAAGGGAAATATGCTAAAAAATTTCCCAGTGTAATTCGCCAACACATAGAGGAGGGACCACATAATGTCTGCTTTCGGTTCTGAGCAGGAATCTGCAGGCAGTGAAGGGGTTTTCTTATTTACAATTTAAGTTGGCCCAAAACAAAATTTTCATTTAAAGGGCCAACAGCCCTACTTTTCTTGAAGCATGACTCTGGCTGGGGGCCACCTGGAGCCTAATACCTAGATTCCAACACAATGGAGGCTAAACAAAAGCACACAAGTATCACTTTACAAGTAAAGTACTTAAAAGAAATATTTGAGGCAGGTTTTGACTTTTTACCCTTCCTACATAAGCTACATACATGTACTCTAAGGAGGTAGGATATGTTAAGAGCGCATATCTGGGAGAAACAAAAAGTATGGATTTAAAATGAAATGGTGCTAGGGCTGTCTGTATTTATAAAAATGTATTACTACGCATAGGAATCCTTTTTAACAGCATTATACAACAGACTGAGAAAGAAAAACAATAAGGTTCTAAACCCATGCCTTGCAGTTTGCAAGAGGCTTGTTGATATTGGTTCATAGCTCACTGTGCTACATTAGGATTGCAATTTATCTACTGAAATTAATAAAAGATATGTGTCAAAATTAGTAACCCACTGACCTATCTACAAAACAATGACAATATGTGAATGGCATGTCACACGATGTGCTTTACAGGAGATGCATTAACCCTCTATGTAGCATAATGAGTCAAAACTGAAACTAGATAAAACACAGACCTCTCCAGCAACTGCATTAACCAGTAGAGTTTTCTGACCGTTACTATTATCCCCTAAGATTTCCTGGACACACAAAGATCTCTGCAGAGGGTACCTTAATCCTATAACATATTTTAAAATGCAGCCATTGCAATCAATTAAGCCAGAACAGACTTACTGTCACATTTGTCTTGTTGACAAGTTCTTTGCTGCAGAGTTTTTAAAAAGTATAAGTTGACAGCCAGACTCTGGTTTGCAAGACTCCGTGACTGCACCCACTTTCTGTTGTCACCAATTTCTTGAGTTTTCACATCATTGAGGTCTCTGTAGTGGTTTCACGGTGAATTGGCAAAAAGTGCATGTGATTCTAAGATCAGCACCCACTGGATAAAAGCCCAACAGAGCCATTCATTCCCCTAACTCCCCAGATTCTAACAGCACCATATGTAAAGGGCTGCACTCTGATGTGTACGAGCTGACCCTTAAAATTTTTAAATGTAAAACATTCAGCAAACATCATGTTAGAATATGATAAGGTTGCATTCAATATTCAAAAAAGTGTATTTCTTTACTATGTGTGTGTTTCTCTTTAATACTTCTAAATATTTGGAAAGAATTTATTAAAAGTGAGTGGTTTTAAGCATGAACTGAGAAACAGTCTCTCACATAGCAGGGGCAGCTACACTTTTGTGTATGAAATGCAGGCCAGTTCAACTACAATAAATAAATATATGCTATGTACAAAACTTTCATTCCTGCATTGTGCCCCCAAATGGTGCTAGTATTTTCAGTTTTATGTAGCGCGAAGTTGGCCCAAGGGCACTGGAGCACTTTACATTACACACAGACTCATTATTAAGATTTATTTTTAAGATTTGGGGAGATTAAGTGATTTGCCCTGGAGCCAGTATGTTGAGAATGCACAGCTTCGAAATATTTTACCCGGGGGGTTAACACTGCCTCTCTTCCCCCTGAGTCTCAATGAGAGAGCAGGGAAAGTTGTGCGTGCAGAGCGCAGTTTGGGTTAGATATACTATAATGCAATTCTTTCAATAGGGTCAGCCAATCCTGGACTTTCACTTCTGAATGCCCTCAAATTAGAGTGTGATCACAGCCTCTCACCCAAAGCCATTATGTTAAATGCAGAATCGCAGGCTGCAAATCACTGTATATTGTGACACCATTTCAAAAGCTTTTCTGGGGGCCGAACAAAAGATTTCTGCTTGCTTGGATTGGAACCCGGCGCCTCCGTTCCAAAGTCTGCAGCCCTACCATTACACCACACCGCCTCTACAATACATTACAGGCTCCTGACATCAACAGAGCAAGCACCAAGTTTACAAGATTTGAGATCTGTAACCTGCAGCATACCCAGCGTACCTGTCGCAGAATAGCTGCTCTTCCTTCTGGCCTTTTAAAAGCGCCGCTGCTGCTCCTCGCACTTTGCCCCGAAAGTGACAGTTTTTTCGCCGTTCACCTGCATATGTTTACGTATGAGGTTGAGGAATTGGCTCTTGGTGTTGTGCGCGCTTTGCAAGTGTATGTGCGCGCTGTAGGAAGGCCTTGTGCGCGCGCGCACACCCGCACATGTTAGAGGGAACTATGCTGGCGAGTTCAAGACGCATACCAAGGAACTCTAGGTTTCAACTTATACAGACATACATCGTACAGAGGGCATATCTCTCACCAGATAAAATAAATAGGTATTTCCACATCACCACCTCTACATGCCCCCGCTGCCAACAATTAGATGCAGATTTGTTACATATGCTCTGGACATGCACACACCTACAGCAGTACTGGCAGGCAGTGGCCACGACACTGGCTGCGTGTACAGGCGCGCCTCTCCCGACGACATGGGAGACCTGCATACTGGGACTCTTTGCCAGACCCCCAAAAATAGGACCATCTCGCGATTCAGAGACCTAGGATTAATAACAGCGAAAAGATTAATAACGAAACGATGGAAACAAGCAGACCCGCCAGAGATAGTAGGTTGGAGGCGTTCGCTATAATATGGGCACAGGCAGAGAGTACGGCACTACACAGAGAGGAGACGGCGGGGCTCCGCAAATATCCAATAGCACAAAGTTGGGATGTCATGCTAGTGGCTCTCCAAGGTGGTGAAGCGGCGAGTGCAGCGGCTGAGCAACACATTTAATCACAACAGTCAGGATGGTATTTAGCGATCGAAATCTGTGCCCAGTCATAAAGACAATCGCATACCCCAGAACTCCCCAATACCGCATTTGGGATCATTAAAACCCCGTGGGCCGCCGGGAGGGGGAGTACCTTCATTGATGGATTCCTCGTCACCTATAGACACGTACTGTATGCTGGCCCCAGATAAGGTGAGACACACGGCATAGATGGGTAGATAACAAGTAGAGATGCTCAGATATGCAGTAGTGGCTCGGCTTGCGTAGTTTAGATGGCAGTTAACAAAGTTATATGTTTATATGTTGAATATATGTTTATTGGAAAATCAGATTTTATTGATGGTTGCGCGTTAAATACCTATCGTGCACTGTCATTCTATGCTATTGTGTTCCTAATATTGTTTAACTTTGATTGACGAGCTCCTCCACTGAGTTGATGTGGCCTGTATCTTAAGTATTGTGCTATCGACTCAAACAGAGTTTTGTCTCAATTAAGTTGTATATAGCCCTGTACCACACACAGCAACGATGATGTGGCAATATGTACATGCAATAACACACCAGGATTTATCTATGAAAGTCCGACATAATGTATACATTTGTAGATGGGATTGATGTGATACCACCAACTCAATGCTATTGCCCACTACATTGATGTAAGTTATATGGACACCATACCCTTATGATGTACGATTGATACTGTTATTCATAATAATGATGTCAGTTATGGTAAAAGCCTGAAAAAATACCAATAAAGATATTTAAACAAAAAAAATGAAGGAGACCCACGAAAATAGAGAGAGGCACCTGAACGCCCAAGATTTTAAAACGCACCTTGTTTTTATTATATAACTTCTCCACTTCCCTTGTAATGAGTAAGAGATTGTCCCCAAAAAGAGCGTCCTGTAAATGCCCAGCAACAGAAAAAATGAAATCAATGCTACCTGGTCTCGGGGAGGGAGGGAAGTAAGAATGGGAAGAGGAAGTGTAGGAGTCAACATAATGAAGATAACCGGTAAGGACTTGGGTCATTACCACTTTGTCCCTCTTTCTCGTCCCATTCCTCATAATGTAGGATGTAGCAATCAATAAAATTCAGGCACTGATGCAAATTGTGACAAGGTAATACACATATGGAGTTTATTTATAAAGAAGTCGCCACTGAGTGAAGAACAGTGGAACCAAAAGCAGCAAAAACCCATGATCTAGCGTGTGTCACGCTTGATACATTTATTAGGAGAAACCCATCTAGATATCCAACATACATCCCAAGGACACCTCTAGCAACATCACAGGATGCTGCCATGCTATATGTTAAATGTCTCAGGACTGTTGCAGGAAGAGGAACATTTCATCACTCAATCACTATAGAAATCACAATTCTGATCCATCAACTATCCATCATAAAGCTTCAGACCCGGTCTTCCAACTCCAGAAGTATCAAAAAACATATCTGAAACATGAAAATATAATTTTTTCTGTAAATAAATTTGTATTGCTCTTTCAACATTGAGGGGATGCAAAGCAATTTCATTCTCTGACTAGAGGGGGTGACATAGAAATAGCAGAACAATTTCCTGGTGACAATGACAATCCAAAACAATTTTTGGAAGAAAATTAAGGGGTAACTGCAACAAGAGACCATCAGGAGCAAAATGAATGAATGGATCAGATGCAAAAAGAACCACTGCTTCATCCATCTTATGGACAGAAATAACTGCTACCAGAAAAACAACATTTGCAGAAAGAATCTTTAATGCTGCTTCCTTTAGGGGCTCAAAAGGAATTGACTGCAGAGCCATAAGAACTAGGAGCAAATTCCAAGATGGAACAACTGAATGTACTTTAGGCCTAGTTAACTTATAACTACACAAAAGGTGAACAGCAAGGTCCAGCATAGTCTCCAGACCACTCCATTGAGAGAGGTAGAAAGGCCTGTGAGATGACATCGCAAGGATGAGAGTGCAAGCCTTTTCCTGAAGAAAATGAAGGGACTGCATAGGATCACAGGAAATTGGCACTTAGGGCTGATTTAGCATCATAGGAAATTGGCATTGAGGGGATGATTAGCAATGGCCACAAAGTACTCCATCCGCCAAACTGAAGGTCAGCCTGGCTGGTTTACAGTCAAGTGGACATTAAGTGTATCAGTGACAGAGACTTCTCTGACTTTGTCATACTCCACCGGCAGCCTTACGAAGTAAAGGCCGTCTGAGGTTTGGCCATTTGAACTCCCGGCTGACTTAGAGTGGTTGGTCGAATGACCAGATTTTACTCTCCCTTACTGTAGTGAAAAACGTGGCAGTAAGAAACAGTAAAAACGTTAAAATTAAATTTTGTTTTTTCAACAAGAAAACCCCGATTTGGGAAGTTGTTTTTGAAGAAACAAAAACTTGTTAAAAGTTTGAAGGCGGCTGTCATGTTTGTCTAAGCTATTTGTCAGATTTTTAACTCATTGACAGGCGGTTCCTGCCAATGACTAGAGATGTTCGCTGAGTTGGCTGTCAACTCTAAATTTGGAGGAGAAACTCAGTATTTTACTGTGTCGCACTGATGGAGTATAATCCGTACTCCGAAGTCTAAGTCAGGCTATAAATCTTTAGAGGACCACCATTTGACAAAATATCCCCAGTGTTGGTAGTAGGAGTACAGGTAGAAGGTTTGTGAAAATGTTCAATTGCTAAAGCTACCTCAGGAGAATCTCCCAAACTACACAAAACTAGCCCCTCAGAAGCCAAACCGCCACATTCAGAAGTACTTGACACTGGTGAGAGAGAGCTGGCACCAGAGAGTACACATGGAGAGAAGTAGAGACCACTCCTGACAAACTGACATGGAGAGAAACCAAGATTTCCTTGGCCAATGCTTGAGCTAATTAAATGGCCTGTGCCCAACCTTTCTTTATTCACAAAAACAACTTATACGCAAGTGAGAAGGGAGGAAATGCAACTAGTCAAGCCTGAAGCTACAGAGATGTCATTTCATCTATCCCCATTGCTTTTGGAAGCTCTCGCCTAGAGAAGAACAGTGGAAATTTTGTGTTGAGAGTGTCTGCAAATAGATCCAGTTTAGTGAGGACAAACATGAGACAGATTTCCTGATAGAGATCTAGTCTCAGGTAGAAATTTGTGGACAGAGGAAAGATATTACTCTAAGCAGGGCCGGCTTTAGGGCAGTGCGATTGGTGTGGCCGCACTGACCGTTGACCTGGAGGGGGAGCACTGACCTCAGGGGAGGCGCTGTGTTTAGCATTAACTTAAGATATAAAAGCACCTGATGCAGAGTTCCTTGTCGTCCAGCTTTCAGGCAGCAATAAAATTGTCATGATAACTCTTACAATTAATGTTCCTGCTAGAGCGAGAGAGATCGGAGTTTTGTCTAGTGGCAGATTTAACTTGCCATAAAGGAGTGCAGAGGGTTGATATGCCTGCTGCAAAGAACAGGTCTGTATTTTATGGGGACAGCTGAGTGGATTAGTGAAGCCACTCTTTTTGCAGCGCTTTAAAACAAATTAAATGTATGTGAGAGAGGGGCTATGGAGGGATGAGGGGCACTTTTGCGGGAGGTAGTGAGGGAATCCGAGGAGGAGGTCATGGAGAGGGTGCCAAAAAAGATTGTTGCACCAGGCGCCACTAGCTCTAAAGCCAGCCCTGCCTCTAAGTATTTGCTTTCATATTGCCTACCCTGGGATGTAACAGTCCATGAAGAACACAAGATGAAACTCTACCCATGCAAATATCTGATGTACCACAATTGCCAGGGCGTGTGAGTGAACATCCACCTGTTTGTTCACATACCACAGGGCCACCAGAATGTCTTTTTGCACATGGATAGACCTGCCCTTCTGGGAGGGTGAAATGTACAGTAGTAGTAGCAGCAAGAAATCTATATCATTGTGGCTCCCTTTCCCATCATGCTGGTGTCCATGGTTATTACCACAGGAGACATCGCAGCTTGCACTATCCCTCTGGAAAGATGGTCTGTCACCAGGCACCATAGTAGAGACTGGGCAAAAGTCTTGGATAGTAGAATCATCTTCTATTTATTTCTGTTTCTTGATATAGCACACGACTCACTCCCGAAGGAGTATCTTGGCGCTGTGCTGATCAGGCAAACTGATACAATCTAAAACATCCAAGTTTTTAACATCTTCTTGAAATTCATAAAATCTGGGCAGGTATGAAAATGGAGAGGGAGTCTGTTCCAGTGATATGGAGCCATGTATGAAAAAGATCTGCCCCAAATCTTGAGGTGTGAATGCTTGGGGTCTGCAAGAGAACTTTGTTTGAGGCCCTTTCCTGTCTGTAATGCTGATAGTAACTAAGTCGCGAGTGCAGGTAGGCCTTATGCATCAGACAGCAGAGTTTTAAAACGGCCCGCTTTCTGATAGGCAACCAATGCCATTTTCTTAAGATGGGGCAGAGGACGACCGTGCAGGTAAATTGCAGATGAGCCATGCAGCTGTATTCTGCACAACCTGCGGTTTGGCCAGCAAGGTGTCATTTGCTGCTACCAATAAAGCATTCCCATAGTCCAGGCAACTGGACAAGGGTTTTTCTAGAAGTGTCCGGGAGCCAAAGAAAAACTTTTTTTAGGAGCCTCATTATAGTGAAGTAATTGCCACATGTGGCATTAACTTGATCTTTCATGGATAGTGATTGATCTATTTTCACTTCAAGATTTTTCACCACCTGCTTAGGGGCAGAGACTGGGCCAGGTTCAGAAGGCCACCAGTCAGCCGACCATATCTCGTGGGCTTTTCTGAAAAGCATAATATTAGTCTTCTTACTATTTAATTGGAGACAGTTGTTGGTCATCCAGATAGCGATTTCCCTCATGCAACCCACAAATTGAGCTTTCACTTTATCTGGATCAGGGCCAAAGGATACGGGAAGTTAAGTGTCATATGCGTATGATACGATCTCCACAATTTGTGCCAGGGGCGCTATGTAGATATTAAACAGTGTTGGACTCGGGCACAAACTCTGGGAAACCCCCTTGTTGGTGTTGATTTAAAGGGGCAGAGACAGATATTCTGTGTACGATTGTCCAGGAAGTCCCTGGACTAATGTAGCACGCTGCCATGGAGACCTGCTTCATGTAATCTGCAGATTAGAATGGAATGGGAGACTGTGTCAAAGACCGCAGATAGATCCAGTAACACTAGCATGACCAGCTTTTCTGCGTCTAAAGACAGTCTGATGTTGTCAGTGACTTCCAACAATGAAGTCTCAGTGCAGTGTAGCTCTCTAAAACCCAATTGTGAGGGGTCTAAGATCTTATGCTCTTCCATAAAGAATATAAACTGTTTATTAATATAACTTTCTAGAGTTTTTTGTGAGCAGAGGTAACAGCGAAATCAGTCTGTAGTTAGAAAGAACATTGGGATTTGCATAGGGTTTTTTAAGAAGCCGAGATACTTCAGCACACTTCCATTCATTAGGCACTTTAGCAGTGACTAATGAGAGATTGAACAATGTCATCACTGATGGTGCTGATGATTAGCTAGGCTGGCCCTTATCCTAGGGAGTACACGGATCCCAAGGAGAGCCTGTTTGGTGTGGGCTGGCTTCTTCTGCATCTGTTCCATGGAGCAGAATTCAAAATCACTCAAGCCAGGAGTGGCATTTGGGTAAAGTTGACTTAAATCAGTTTCCACCTGTAGTCGTTCTGGCTGGATGAAAGGTTCTTGTAGATGGCGTTAATCTTAGCTTAAAAAAACTGGTAAGGAGTCACAAAGTTCTTGGGAGGCCACAGTTGTGGAAGTGCAGGCACATGGTTTCAAAAAGCTGTTTAACGCTTTGTATAATTCTTTTGTAGAATTGCCCGCTTGGGCAATTGTAGAGGTTATGTACGCTTTCCGTGCTGCCTTAATAATGTTATGACAGTTACCTAACATAGACCGATATGCTGCTTTATCTGCAGAAGATTTTGTTACAGTTCGATTTTTCCCGATGCAGGATGTCTGTGCACCATGGTGCTTGGCTTCTAGAAGTAGGCAGTCAGAGCAATGTTAATGTCGGTGTACGGTGTTGATGAAGGAGTCCTAATGGCCTCAGAGAAGGAGGCAGAAGTAACAGTTTTCCAGGAATGTCGAGGTCTGCTGACCTCTTTCCTAGTTTTGCTAGAGCGTTTTTACGTGGGATGGAAAACTTAATCAGATAATGATCTGACCATGTGATGGGAAGAGGAGGTTTGCTTGTTACTTCCACAACCTCTGTAAAAATGAGGTCTAGCGTGTGCCCTGCCCTATGCATAGGGCCAGTCACTATTTGCTTAAGCCCAAATGTGTCCAGATCTGCTAGTAGTTGAGTCACTCTTAAGTCATCAGTGTTCTCACCGCGGTAATTGAAATCGCCCAACAATAGAAACTTATCAGAAGCTAGGATGTGAGGTACAATGTAATCAGTTAGTGCCTGACTGAAATCTTTTGTAGTGCCAGGTGGGCGATAAATCAGAGCCCACCTCCACACTTCTATAGCACAGATTGCGATTTTAAAAATGCACATCTCAATCCAATCAGAGCATAAGGTGTCGGCTAGTTCAACCTTTAGAGAGTCATGGAAGGCGATAGCACTGCCCCTCCCGGACGGTCCAACAGGGCAAGACTAGGTAACCCAAAACCATCCTGGCAATTTCTTGAGCCAGCCCCTGGTGTAGCAGTGCCTGGCCCCGGAGGTTGGAAACGCTTGCTTACTGCTTTTGTTACTGGGGGCCGATATTGCAGCACTGCTGCAAAACCAGCCCCCGTTAACAAAACCAGCCCCACCCTTCTAGCCTTCCGAGAAATCGCCCAATGTCCAGTCCGGCCCTGCACTCCACCCAATTTAATTTGACCAATAGGTAATGTTCTGGTATGGCTAATGAAATACAGGGAAGAGCTGTACTACATAGCCAAGTTTTGGTGACGAAACATAACTTGGGGCTGAGCGATGAGATTAGACCCCATATTTCTATGGAATGCTTGGCCATATACCTAATATTACAGTATAAGCCATCTTTCTTCTTTGTGTTGCCATGAATAGGAGGGCTGGAATTGATGTTCTGCTTGGGAGCTTCTCCAGGAGGACTAGAGAATGAACGTGATAGTATCATCGATTCTCCAACTCCTGGCGCAGTTGAAGTGACTGAGCAGGAGAATCTGCATTTCTTACAAGTAGTTGGTCCTTATAGAGTCAGAAATTGTTGACTACAGCATGATAGCAGGCTATTAGCCTCAATGTGGGCCAGATGGATTTGTTTAGGTTCAGTGGAGGAGTACTTCCACACCGTGTTACTGGCCATGCTGCCAGAAGTCTGAGAGAAAACGGGCAGGATGTCTTACGGCTTATACTTTCCCAAGCAAGACTGCACATTTGTTGGACACTTGTGCAGGACTGATTCTGAGCACACCTTCAGGATATGTTGGCCTATAGTCCTGCTAGCTCACAGTGCACCCTGTGCACTGTGAGCAAGCAGGACTGCTAGCTCACAGCTAGCAGTCTGTACCCTAAACCTGAGCAGGTAACAAATGGATTGTGCAACCTCAGAACATGACAAACCTGACTCCCCAAGGAATCATGGTAGCAGATCTAGAACCTTTTCACTCAGTCACTCGTGCATACTCCGGAAGAGACACAAGAAATGCTCAGCAAGGTGTTTCAATATTTATTGAAGCATGTGATTCTTGTATAAAAGACGTGCTGCAATAATCAATAGAAAGAAACAGAATAGCATAATTAGCATTATAAGAATGGTGAAGAAAATGAATAATTCAACCATTGTGCTATAACAGTGAATATATGCGGGCGTATAAGTACTGTATTATATTGTATTCCTACCTAGCGCTACCTAACCTTGTATGTCTAGGGTGGTTGACCTGCCAAATCCCTGTAGGGTGAGCTAACTCCCCATTACCTGCTGGTAAGTGTCATCAGGGTGCCCGTCTTAGTGTAGAGCTGAGCCACATCCTTTGCAAGAGGTAAACAGGAATCAGATGGGCTGGAATTCTGGTGTGCAGCGACCTCGCAGTGTCAGCGAAATGCTCCTCTAACTAAACAAGGAAGTGATGCTGTTTATATAATAAACATCACCCATGCTTCCATGCCGAAGCCCCAGTCAGGCCGCTATTGTTTATGCTGTTGTCATAGTGCTGTCACCGAACAGACAAAACAAGTGGCAACAGTTTGCGTAGTGTATCTGCCCTCTGTACAGAAAGTTCAAGGCGGTGTGATAATATGCCTACAAAGTGGAAAAGTAAGCAGAGCCGTTTGAGAGAATATTATCCTGCACAGGCACGCAATTAAATGTGTGTCAAATGTCAATGTCAGTGTTCAGGAAAAGATGTTAAGTAAATGTGAACATGCAAAATGATGGTGCTCTGCTCGGCCCTAGATTATGACCACATGACAAGGGGTCCTGGCGTCTGGCATCCAGGTGCGGACAGGCACAGACTAACTTGCCTAATGTGCGCCGGCAGCATGCCCAGTGCACGCGTCTGCGCCCTGCAGCTTCTTGAATAGGGCTTCCTGGCAAGATTCTGCGAATAGACTGCTGACCTGCCCAAGATGCTCAACAAAACCGTTTTCACAGGGATGATACACCGCAATCTTGTGATACCTTAATCCCTCTTTATTCAAGAACTGCTGAAGCTCCTCTGCCACAAATTGCTGATCTTTGCCCGACACTATCCACTCAGGACAACTGTCTCTCCTAAAGACCTCCTCACAAAACATAACCACATTAGGCGCTCAAATATCTTTCATGAAATTGACATCCAGTCACTTGGAGAATTAGTCCACCAGCACCACAGCATACTTTCTTTCCAGACCTCCACAATGAAATGGACCACATATCTATCCCCACCTTTTGCCATGCCTTAGTGGGAAACTCTGTTAACAAAATGGGAGTTTCATGGACCATATGAGATTAAGTTTAACGACTTCAAATGCCAGCTGACCACTCATATTTCACTCCTTTTTACATCAACTGTCATAACACATGTACCTTGTCCGAGAAATGTTCCACAAATTTAGAACAGTATTCAGCCAAACCCAGAAAGGAACAAAGTTGTTCCCTATCGGCTGGTGAAGGGGTCTTTTCAGTGGCCTCTACTAATTTAATTTTGGGTTTGATACCATCCCAAGATAAAGTGTGTCCCAAATACTCCACCTCACATACTCCACACTTACATTTCTCCATGAGAACTGTAAACGCCACACGCTCCAATCTTTCTAGCACAGTATTCAAGACAGAGTCATGTTGATCTTCATCAGAACCCCACACTAAAATGTCTTCTTGGAAAAATGACCCATTTGTAAGACCTCTTAGAACACTTTGCATCATTCTTTGGAATACTGCCAATGCGGACGCCAAACCAAATGGCATGTGTATAAATGAAGTGCACCTTCTGGTGTTATGATGGAGGTTGGATGTTTTCATTCAGAATGCAAACGCACTTGATGATACCCACTTGACAAATCTAAAGACGAGTAATACTTGGTATTCCTAACCTTCATGAGTATTTCATTAATGCATGGAAGGGGATGATGGTCAACCCAAATACACTCATTCAGGTCCCTTAACTCCATGCAGTTTCTTAATTTCCCATTGGACTTAGTCGCCAACACTATCGGATTAAGATTAAGCCTTTCAGATGACTCAATTGGCTCAATCACCTTTGGCATACAAAGCTGGTCCAGTTCATCTTTCAACTAATCACAGAAAGCTAAAGGAACGCTGATTAATTTGTGCACCTTGGGGCAATTACCCTTCTTTAATACAATGCGATGCTCATATTTCTTTAAACACCTTAACTGCTCAGCAAACAATTTGGAATACTTCTTGCTCCAAAGTTCCATATCCGTGCCGCCAGTGAGCAACACTTGATCAGGGTGATTGAGATTCCAAATCATACTCAACGCCTTTTGCTCCTTTCATCCCAACAACGTTTTTCCTTTTCCTGCTGCTTACACTTTGTCTAGTGCTGACCTATCCTTATACTCAAGCATGCCATTAAAATATCCTACAACAGGTAACTTCACTCCACAATAGCTTTCTGGCTCCACATCTGCTAGAACCAATTCACAATCCTCCAGTCTTCCCCACACAGTTTTATCAATCAAAGTGTATGGTGAACATGAGTCAGTCCATATAAAGACCTACGTGCCATTAATCTTTATCACACATTTTGGTGGATGTTACGTTTCATTGATATCGCCTAAGATACATTCTGGATCCTAAATAACTGTTTCATTCCCAACCAGCACTACCACTCTGTCATCACCCGATGTGTCTTCACCCTCATGTCACACGTCTCCTACTACATTAATATCTTGTTTGCTTTCACCACGTGCTTCAGATTTGCACACTCTCAAGAAATGGCCTATTTTCTTGCATTTAAAACATTTGTCTTTAGTGGCAGAAAAAGGATCAGACTCTGCCAAATAGTTCACACTACCACATCTGTAACACACTTGTTTCGTAAACTGTTCTTTAACAGACACTGTTAAATTGGAACTCTTCTGCACTTTGTGTACTACATATACACTATTAGAATCACATTTTTCTTTTTATTAGCCTTCGTCAAGTTCCTTCCCATACCTAGATGTGTTTTCCATGCGATGTCCAATATTAATAGTTTTTTCAAGAGAAGGATATCTTAATTCTAATAATTTCTCTTGAATTCTCATATTTTCTGTCCTATTAATAAATTGGTCCCTCATGATTTCCTCATGTAAATCTTTGAATTTACACGTCGCGGCTAAAGTCCTGAGAACAGTGACATATTGCTCTATGCTTTCCCCTGGCAACTGAGCATGGGTAAAAAATGTGCCTTTTTACCACAATGTTAATTTTTCCCCCAAGAGTTTCTTCCAAAGCCCTCATAGCATCCATATACTCATCATCAGTCCACTCATCAGTATCAGGAGCATCATCATTGACACCATCTCGATTAATCAGAATAGGCAAAGTTTTCAACACACCTTTCTTCCTTCAACCCCTAAATTATGCTTCAATATGGCCAACTTACATTTGGCAACAAACACATCCCCACCCACCACCTCCAAATATGTCTTAAACGACCTGCTCCAATCTTCCCATGGCATAACAGTAAGGCCCGTAGAACCTTAGGAGGTGGTAAAACTGATTGCACATCCATGTTGATACTATTGCACAGGCTTTCACTGAAAGCTGCTGCCACCAGTCCTCTTTCTATTCCTGTGCAAGTACCCTGCACACACCTCTACTTTCTATTTCAATCAGCTCCTCATCAATACACTTCCTTAGATGCGGACACACCTCCAGTTAATTGCCGCCAGTTCTTTTCCTGTGTTCAATCATCAGACTCTCGGTGTATAACAGGAGACCTCTTCAAATTCAGGAGACTGACACGGGCTACACACACCCAACTCTGTGCTTCCTCTGATCGTGGCAAAATGCTTACAAAAGCAACTTGCAAGGAGGATGACATACAAAGAATATTTATTATACTTATTAATCTTTTTTACTCCTCATAGTTGAGCACGGAGCAAAGGGAAAGACATAAACAATATACAATAATCATATAAATCAGTAGAACACAAAGTAATCAGATGCATAAACATCAAAAAAGAGAAACCTCCCACCCCACTGACATAGAGCTCAATAAAATCATGAACACAGAAACATAAACATATACTTCCAACAGTCAAACCATCTCATACATTCCACATTCTCACATATCCAATAAAACAATTTACACGCAAAGATAATAAGAGTAAGACAGAAACCCAATCAGGATTATGTAATGGTAGTGGTGGGTTGGCAAAAATGCATCCAGTTGGCACTTTCAGGTATATACCACTCTGTGGTTTCTGTCTTGCACGGTGCCGACGCGCGTTTCGGTGCTAGGCTAAATAGTAGCCATCACCTTCCTCAGGGCACTAGTAGGTTAATAATCTAAACAGGGGAGCACTAAGGCAGGGAGGAGAAATTGGAACAAAGACAACGTTGGCTGAGTGACAAATTGGCACTTCTCAAGTCAGGAGCTCCGCTTTTAGCTACAAAAGAAAAACAAGCATTGGCATAGCCAATAGGTCTCGCTTTTGGGACCTTATAAGTATTTAGTTATGCAGCACAATATCCTTGGTGCAACAACATTAACTGTTGCATGGCTAAACACTTACAAGGTCCCAAAGGCGAGACCTATTGGCTATGCCAATGCCAGCAGCACCGTCTGCAATGTTAAAAGGCCAGGATGCACCCACCATACTGGCAGGCGCATCCTAATTGGGCTGGTGGGACCACCGCACGTCTGGCGGGCGGACTGATGTCCGCCCGCCATCATAATGAGCCCCTATGTGAGGAACATTTGTGCCTTATGAGGGTCCCCCGTTAAACCACTCAGGAGCTGCTAAAGCAATTATGGGTGATATAGCATGGATTACCTAAAGATAGCTGTGAAGCTGAAGTGGTGGAAGAAAAATGTTGTGACCTAGGTTCTTCGGATAATGGAGTAGTACCTGATGTCAACTCATCCCTTCTTAAACGAATATACCTAGCCTCCTGACTAGATTTCTTGAACTCTTCTCTAAGGGCCTTATTTTCCGCCATAGCATTATTCAATTGTTTTTGTATCCCATCTAAAACTGTTGCTAATGCCTTGATATCTATTCTTTCAGCCATTCTGCTCAGGTGGAATTATAACTATATGGCACTTCAATCTGTCAGAATACGATCTGTCAGATAACGTACGTGTGCCAAGACTTCCACAGGAGCAGAAGATTGTTCCCAATTCCCTGCATCTAGTACAAGTAACAAGCCAATAAGACTTGTCACCATGCACCAGAGGACGGGAAAGGGGATTGGGAAGACAAGAGAGACTGCCACTGGAGGGTGCGCTGCTTCGTTCCACAACACTTTATAACTGGTAACTTGTTTCTCTTCTTTAGGAGCGAGTGTGAGGAATATCTTGCTGCACCTGTCACAAAAGACAAGAAACATGCAATATGTCTGCCCTTTTATTCCTCATCTCCAGATCCCACCTCTTACTCTACAACCATGCATGTTTATGTTTACGTTTAATTTGCATTGGGAAGTTGCGCTCTATTGATAAGATATGAATTTATCAACCATCAAACTTCTGATGCTATGCAAAGGTCAATTACTTTGGCAAGAAAATAAAGTTAAAGGAGTTTTATTACAAATTTGAAGCCAAACTAATATATATGAATCTCAGAAACATTATAAAAATACAAGATCACCAAAGGCATGCCAAAGCGCCAAATGATATTCAGTCTTCGAAGGTGAAGTCATACAAGGAGTTCAGTAGCAGCAAAGCGAAGGGGCAAAAACAAGACCTGATGGTGAGAATACAGAGTTCGAGCCTCTCGTCTATACATGAATGACTCTAAAATCGGCTAAACTAATCCTGACCGAAGGTGGAAAACATTGGAAACCTGGTTTAATCCGGGAGAGCAGGATGGTGTCAGCATCGCAGAGACTTCAGTAGAAATTCTCCAGATCTGGATTTGCAGAGCACAAAGCAGAGATGTCTGTACCGCTCGGAGTCTACCGACTCACGGTGTAAGTAGTAATTAAAAACAAGCATTTGCAATGCAATAGGTCTAGCATTTGCGAGAGGTTCAGCTATTGGCATTGTAAATGACTATGCCTTTTATCTAAATGTTTGTTTTAAAGCATCAATAAAAGGCATTGTCATTTACAATGCCAATAGCTTAAACTGATAAAGCGGAGCCATCTTAAGACAGGCAGGCAGGCATCTCACGTGTAGCTATGTCTGAATCTTAACCTCAGGGATATTATCCCCGCCATTGGGTTCAAGACCCAGACCATATTCCACACAGGTCCTCCACATGCTCCCAGAATGCAATGCACCATCATGCTAAATCAGGAGTTTTAAAGTTTGTGCCATGGCAACTGAGACCTGGCCCTGTGTGACTTAATTGTGCTACACTGCCACAGCAACCAAAATGCCTTGTAGGGGGGCGGGGTATGCTACTACAAAGTACTCTAATATCTGTAACCCCACACTACATCTTTTAGCACTGTGGTGGAGTATTATTTTTGCTGTCATTTAAAAATAAGTCGTGAAGTGTTTCATTTGTGCCGGTGCTCGGCTCCGGCACTTATTTGTAGACACCGACATGGACACGGTGTCACTGTATGAGTATTTTTTTAGCAGAGTCAGTTAGTGGGGCATTTGGCTATTTAATAAACCTTAAAAAAATATACTACTGGAACTTAAACCACCAGTCCACTTCAAGGTGACAATCGAGTGGTGAATTTTGTCCTAGGACTCTTTCCCCAATAAATAACTGTCAGTACTTTTTAGGATGCTTCACTGAGCTTTTGAAAATGTGTGGGCTTGTACACCATTTTGCTTTTGGTTAAATGCACAAATTCCACTTTCACGCATCTTGTATGTTGAGTAGCACATCCCAAAATCCATAAGTTACCGCATACGGGCAATCTGATTGGATGGGAACAGGGTGTATGTATGTACCTCACTCGCACAGGAGCTAACAAACCGAAACAACTCGGGGCTTATTTACAAGCCCATTGCGATGCCGCTACGTCACTTTTTCCCCATATTAAAAGTGGCGCACCGACGGCACAAGGGGCTTGTGAATAAGCCCCGAATTCGTTTGTACTTAAAACGGAGCAAATTCATTTCATTGCCCGTTTGGTGCGTGGAGTATCATGGAACAGAGAAGACAGAATTTTGTACAAACAAGGCCAACACAGATATCAAACTAATTCCAAATTTTTGTTGTGTGTAAATAAGAAATAGATAAACAATGCAGGCTACCCTAAATTAACATTTACCCCCGCTCACAGAGAAATGGTGTCTTGGAGTGCGATACTTCATTTCAACCAAAATATTTATGCACTTTATTTTTATTACATAAGTAGCAAAAATAGTGCAAACTGCGCTGCTTTTTTCTCAGTGTCGTTTGTGGATAACTTTGCACTGGGGCAGAAGCGTGCAAATTTATTTGCTCCATTCTTTTGCCTTGTAAGATAGGAAACACAGAAACGGTATTTGCTCAACCATGCCAAAATAAATAAATAAGAGAAATAAGAAGAAAAAAAATCACTATGAAGCTATTTCGCTTGGTTTAAATAATAATAAACTGACCAGGTGTATACAGCTTTTCAGACGTGAAAGCCGAGACTAAGCACGAGGCAACATATGTTGTCCCTTTATAAGTATCAACGATGATAAAAATTAAAATGACCCTTTATGAACTACAAATGGTTTTGTAACTTTTAAATTGTAATTGCACATTGATTTATAATCCATTTTTTTGTTGCAGATTTATATAGCGCGAACTCGACCGGAAGGTATTGAAGCGCTTTCCATGAGCACCAGTTACATTACACAAGGACACATTCATCCATTAATATAACATAAGTGTAAGCAATGGCTCCCGCTCCATTTCGTTCATGCGTGTAAGAATGTGCCTTTCAAATGGTCGGGCGTTACCTTTCTAGTACTAATTTTCAAGTGCGCTATCATTAAACATAGCGAAAAACGGACTTGTCCTGTTTTGCTATTTGCACCAGATCAAAGATTCTTCAATACATCCTGTCTCTTTCTTCGCATCTCCAGGGAGATCTGGTTATTGCTCCTTTGTTTAAAAATAATGTCGTTTTCACTGGGGCTAGTGTTGCCATCGTCCCCCTTAAACCCCAAAGCGTTACTGAATAAAATAAAAGTGAATCTCTACCTGCGGTCGGATTTGCATGGGATAAAAGAGGGGGAGGGGCAGCTGCCCGTTGGTGTCCGGGTTTACAGGGGGTGATTGCCTGCACGCCGCGGCGGCATCTCTAAAGGCAGGGAGACAAAGGGCAGGCAGAATACGGTGTGAACGGCCTCTGCCCCCAGCTCCCATAAAGCCGGCATCACCCGCAGACCCTCCCACAGATTAGAGTGCTCGCTCGCCCCAGATAGCCTCAGCGCCCCATGAACTTTAGTGGTGTCCCAACCCTTGTCTTTAATGATGTCCTGCAGTTGGCAGCACGTTACGCTGGAGTGAGTCTCACTCCTGGGCAGGGACCGTGGCCCCACGAGCATTGCTGGGGTCCCCCTGCTCTCCAGGGCCCAGGTAGCCCTCAGTGAAGTTTTACGAGGAAAGGATATGTTGCATCTCCGTGAATCACCACGAGCCAGACATGAGGAAATCACGGGCAGGGGACGGTCTCCGGACGGCTCCAAGCCGAGCACATCTTGGCAACAAACGGAATTCAAGCAGGCGACGTCTGAGCGGCTCCTGCGGCACAAAGCGCCCAGGGCTGGGATCAGAGGCAGGAGGTGGTGCCCCTGTGCAGCACTGTTGTGAGATGTGAGAGGACCGTGGATTGAGGTGCCCGTCTATTTTGCAGCTCAGCTGACCGGGAATGGAGGAGAAAGGGGGGGCAGGAGTTTGCTGCCTTGAAAAAACAGATGGCACACTGCAGGCAATTAAGTGCCAGTGAAGCGGAGGAAAACTGTAGTTAGGCGCCGCTGCCTCGGGACTACAAGGAAGTTACCATAGGATCAACAGCCAACAGAAAGCAAGAAAACAACAGCAATGCCAGACTTAAACCAATCGCAAGGGGCAGGAGAAATTACACAGAGTTGAAGCCAATATACAGATTACTTTAAGTCTCGCTGAGACAGCGCATGCAGCGCATGCGCTGCCAAGGCGAGACCTAATGAGGAAATATAAAAATATGTACGGGTCTCCCCTGGTAACATGAAACCCAATACTGATCTTTTAATAAAAAGATAAAGTGTTCCAGTGTCTTCACCCGAGTAGACAGAAGGAAGTGCATGATAGAAAAAATGAAGTGAGTATCACTGGGTGTTATGATCAATCAATCAATCAATCACAGAATTTGTAAAGCGCACTACATACCCGCGAGGGTCTCAAGGCACTGGGGGAGAAAAAAAAGGGGGGGGGGTGCTGCTACTGGTCGAACAACCAGGTCTTGAGTAGCCTCCTGAAGGTCAGCAGATCTTGGGTCTGTCGTAGGCTTAGTGGAAGGGTGTTCCAGGTCTTGGCGGCGAGGTGGGAGAAGGATCTGCCGCCGGTGGTGGTTCTTCGAATGCGAGGGACGGTGGCGAGGGAGAGGTCGGCGGAGCGGAGTTGGCGGTTGGGGATGTAGAAGAGGAGTCGTCTGTTGAGGTAGGCTGGGCCAGTCTTGTGGAGTGCCTTGTGTGCGTGGATGAGGAGTTTGAAGGAGATTCTCCTGTCGACGGGGAGCCAGTGTAGGTTCCTCAGGTGGGGGTGATGTGGCTGTGGCGTGGTACATCGAGGATCAGGCGTGCGGAGGCGTTTTGTATGCGTTGCAGTCGCTTGATGAGCTTGGCCGGGGCTCCCGCGTAGAGGGCATTCCCATAGTCGAGTCTGCTGCTGACGAGGGCCTGGGTGACTGTTCTTCTCGTGTCTGTCGGGATCCACCTGTAGATCTTGCGAAGCATGCGGAGGGTGTTGAAGCAGGAGGATGAGACTGCGTTGACTTGCTTGGCCATGGAGAGCGTTGAGTCGAGGATGACTCCCAGGTTGCGTGCGTGGTCGGTGGGTGTCGGGGCTGCTCCCAGCGTCGTTGGCCACCAGGAGTCGTCCCCGGCTGAGGGGTTGGAGCCGAGGATGAGGACCTCTGTCTTCTCCGTGTTCAGTTTTAGTCGGCTGATCTTCATCCACCGGCGACGGCCTTCATCCCTTCATGGAGGTTGGATTTGGCGGCGAGGGGGTCCTTGGTGAGGGAGAGGATCAGTTGGGTGTCGTCGGCGTAGGAGATTATGTTGAGGTCGTGCTGTCTGGCGATGCGTGCGAGCGGGGCCATGTAGATGTTGAACAGTGTTGGGCTGAGGGACGATCCCTGGGGTACGCCGCAGATGATCTCGGAGGCTTCGGATCGGAATGGTGGGAGGCGGACTCTCTGGGTTCTGCCGGCGAGGAAGGAGGTGGCCCATTCCAGGGCCTTGTCTCGGATCCCTGCGTCGTGGAGGCGTGCGCGTAGAGTGCGGTGGCAGACAGTGTTGAAGGCGGCGGAGAGGTCCAGCAGGATGAGGGCTGCGGTCTCACCGTTGTCCAGCAGGATCCTGATGTCGTCGGTGGCGGCGATGAGGGCAGTCTCAGTGCTGTGGTTGCTGCGGAACCCCGATTGGGATGGGTCCAGGATGCTGTTTTCTTCGAGGTATCGGGAGAGCTGCTTGTTGACGATCTTCTCGATGACCTTGGCTGGGAACGGAAGCAGGGAGATGGGCCGGATGTTCTTGAGGTCTCTCGGGTCCGCCTTGGGTTTTTTGAGTAGGGCGTTTATCTCTGCGTGTTTCCAGCTCTCTGGGAAGGTCGCGGTCTCGAAGGAGAGATTGATGATGTTGCACAGGTGGGGTGCGATGGAGCTGCTGGCTTTGTTGAAGATGTGGTGCGGGAAAGGGTCTGACGGCGAGCCGGAGTGTATTGTGCTCATGGTCTTGATGGTGTCCTCGATGTTCACGATGGCCCAGGCTGGCAGGGGATCGTGGTCGATGGTGTGCGGCGGGTCTGGTGCATCGATCTTAGTTGGGGCTGTCTGGGTGTTGAAGCTGTCGTGGATGTCGGCGATCTTGCGGTGGAAGAAGGTGGCGAGGGAATCGCACAGGGGTTGCGACGGTGGGATGTCGTTGGTGTTGGAGCTGGGGTTGGAGAGTTCCTTCACGATGTTGAAAAGCTCCTTGCTGTTGTGTGCGTTGTTGTCAAGGCGGTCTTTGAAGGAGATTCTCTTGGCGGACTTGATGAGGTGGTGGTGGTTACGGATGGCGTCTTTGTGGGCTGTGTGGCTTTCCGGTGTCTTATCACTGTGCCATTTCTTCTCTAGTTTTCGGCAGGTACGCTTGGAAGCTAGGAGTTCCGAGGTGAACCAGCTGGCTCTTTTGGTGGTGTCAGCGTAGGTGGGTTTTTTCAGCGGGGCGAGGGTGTTGGCACAGTCGTCCATCCATCTTCTGAGGTTGCAGGCAGCGTCGTCGGTGTTGGATGGGTCGGAGGGAGGGCTGAGAGCGAGGGTTGCCCGTAGTTGGTCTTCGGTGACTTTGCTCCAGCAGCGGCGTGGGATCTGTTGGGTGCGGTGGTGTGTGGTGGGTTTCTGGAAGGTGAAATGGATGCAGCGGTGGTCGGTCCAGAGGAGTTCCGTGGTGTGGCTGAAGGAGACGTGGGAGCTGGAGGAGAAGATGGGGTCGAGCGTGTGGCCGGCGGAATGGGTCGGTGTTGTGACGAGCTGGCTCAGACCGAGGTTGTCGATCAGGGTGGTGGAGTTGCTGTCGTTCTTGTTCTCCAGGTGAAAATTCAGGTCTCCGAGGAGCATGTAGTCGGTAGAGGTCAGGGCGTGCGTGCTGATGAAGTCGGCGATGGAGTCGCTGAACTGGGGTCGGGGCCCAGGGGGTCTGTAGACGAGGGTGCCTCTGAGGGTGGTGTTGGGGTCCGTGTGGATCTGGAAGTGCATGTGTTCGGCGGTGCTGAGAGTGTTGTCGGTGCTGGTCGAGACCCTGATGGTGTTCTTGTGGACGATGGCGATTCCTCCTCCTACTGCGTTGACGCGGTCTCTGCGGGTGATCTTATAGCCGTCTGGGATGGCTATGGCGATGTCGGGGGCGGAGGAGTTGTTCATCCAGGTCTCTGTCAGGAAGGCGACGTCTGGTGATGATGTGTCGAGCAGGTCCCAGAGCTCGACGGCGTGTTTGCGTGCGGAGCGGGTGTTCAGTAGGATGCATCGGAGGTGGTTGCGGTCCTTCTTGGCGGGTGCCTCGGTGGCTCTGAGGCCGGTGTAGCTGCAGTTCCGGCAGGTGAAGGGACCATGGGTGCGTTTCGGGGCGGCCTTGAAGCAGTTGTGCGTCCGTCCGGGGTTGAGGGCGTGGAGTGTGGTGGCATCGTATCGGCGTCGGTCCTCGAGGCTGGTGCCGGGGCGCACGGCCCAGGGGTTCTGGCGCTGGGCGCGATCCAGGCACGGACGGGCGCAGACGGGCTTGCCTTATGCGCGCCTTCGGCGCGCCAGCGGCGCGTACGCACAGCGGCCGCCATATATGGGGAGGTGGGAGGGAGGAGCAGCTGGGAGGCAGGGGCAGCGAATGGGCAGTCAGGGGGGTGGGGCTGCAGGGGACACAGCGGCGGGATTGGAGAGAGGCAGCGAGGGGTACAGAAGGCAAGAAGGACACAGGGAAATGGGGGCAGCGAGGGAGACAGAAGAGAAAACGGGCACACAGCAATGAGGGCAGCGAGGGAACAGAAGGAAAAAATGGACACAATACAGTGGGGGCAGCGAGGGGAACAGAAGAGAAAAACGGGCACACAGCAATGGGGGCAGCGAGGGTACAGAAGGAAAAAATGGACAAAATACAGTGGGGGCAGCGAGGGGAACAGAAGAGAAAACGGGCACACAGCAATGGGGGCAGCGAGGGTACAGAAGGAGAAAAATTGACAAAATACAGTGGGGGCAGCGTGGGGAACAGAAGAGAAAACGGGCACACAGCAATGAGGGCAGCGAGGGTACAGAAGGAAAAAATGGACAAAATACAGTGGGGGCAGCGAGGGGAACAGAAGAGAAAACGGGCACACAGCAATGGGGGCAGCGAGGGTACAGAAGGAAAAAAATGGACAAAATACAGTGGGGGCAGCAAGGGAAAACAGACGAAAAACGGGCACCGAGGCCACAAGCAGAGGGCGAGCTTACCAGCAGCGGGCAGGACACCACAGTTAAGCCGATCGAATACCTGTGTAAAGAGTCATAGAAGGCAAGGTGAGCCTTGAGTCGAGCCGCTGAGTCGTGTTCGGCCACAGCACTAGGCTCGAGTAGCACTTTCACTGCACGATTTAGGCTAGGCTCAAGCAGGTATGGGCTACGTTGCCTTTGCTTCCTCTTGCGTGCGGCGTGCTACCAACAGACAATGCAGACAGACACACAAAAACAATTCAGCAACATGCGATATTTTCTCACCAGGAACCACAGGCTCTTGCTCTTGACATCGGACACATGCAGGACTCCTCACGACCTGCTCAGATTGCCTTTTCACTTGCCCGCCGCTGTTACCAACGTATGGCTGTTGCTTCACAGGGCACACTGAAGCAGCTCTCAGGGTTTGGAAACACGATTTTACCATCAAAACTGTTTCCCATTCTCTTTGCCAATTTTGAGGACAACATGAAGGAATAGTTGAACAAGGGTCTTTATTGAAGATCTTTAGATGCAGCCATCCAACCCCAGGCAGGTGGTCTCTCCCTCCCAAGGTTCTGGAATCCCCCATGGAACAAGCTGGATATGCTGCTTTTCTACGTTTAACCGCCATCCATGATTTTGTAATGGGGAACAGACACACAGGGTATTTTGTGCTGCCTTTTAATGGGCTGAAGCATGAATCAGCCAGTCATCTTGGTAAGAATGCGCTTGAATCCCATCCTTGTGCAGCATTCCCACGGGTGGAGCCAGGATCTTTGTAGATACCCCGGTGCAGACTTCAGGCCAAATGGAAGGACCTGCAACTTAAAAAGACCTTCTGGAGTCAGATATCATAGAAGGTTTTGGTGAGACTGTATTGTGGAATTGTGAAAATGTGCATCCTGGATGTTGATAGATGAAATCTCCTTGAATGTTCATTCAGTAATGGAATAGTCCTTATAAAACCGATCTGATTCCTCAGGTCAATTATCGAACAACATTACTCTTCTGATTTTGGCACGACAAAAAAAAGGATGGAGTCCTTCTTTGAGGGTGGTACTTGGACAACCACACGCTTCTGTAATAGGATCCCTTCCTCCTGTCGAATAGCTTTCTGTTTCTGAGGACTGCATGGCCATGCGGTAACTCTGGATTGTTGCAAGGGAAGATACTGTGGAAAATGTATAGAATGTCCTCTTTGAATTATACCTAAAATACAGTGGTCTGACATATCCTTCAAGCAAAAAAAACTTCAAATAGTCTACCACCTGTGTCATTAAACTCAATGCCCTGGCGTCAGGAGCACTCATTTACTGCAGGAGGTGAATTGTGTGGACGAGTTTTAGGTACAGCTCCTCTTCTGAAAGATCGACCTACTGATTCAGTTGGGCAAAGAATAATGTATTAAGAGGAGGGTTGATGCCCTGCAGCTGAAAGAGGACATGGATTTAATGGAATTTCTATTTAGATTTCTGTGCTGGGTTCCCTTTCCAGGTGCATAGTCAGAAATGTCTGTTTGCAGCAACAGAAGCTCCCAATGAGAATGCCTTGATAATGTCAAAGCAAATCAATTGATGCTGTTTCTTTATAATACTCAGAGGATTTGCACAGTCTCTTTCTTACTTCAAAGCTGTAACCAGATCCAGGAAATTCTTTTCAAGATCTCAAGCAATGGATCTGATTCAGCAGTCCATGGTGACAGAGGTTACAGCAGGAGCTGATGCAAATGTCACGGAGATGCTGCTGAGATGGAGAATAGCAGCACGCTTCTGGAGTCGGAGCACGCAGGGGTAAGAACTTAGTAGGCACAAAAGAGTAAATGGTAAAAAGAGGATAAGACCAAGGGGTTTGTAGGACAAGCAAGGACGGAGAACTGAGAAGGGCAAAAGTAGCAAACAATGAGGGATGACAATGTAGAGTGACGAACTGATGAAGTGAAAAAAGCAGAAACAACTGGGAGATGTAGTCAGGCACTGACCCAGTGCCGGCACTGGCCTTTTATAGTCACTGACCCATAAGACCCCAGATGTCTCGCCCACAACCTGGTAGTTGGAATTAGCCTAGCTATCACCTTCCTATCTTCTATACTTGCCAAGCCTCACCCCTTTTGAACTCAACGGAGATTCTAAGCCTTGCATGCCTCTGTAAATGTACTATGCTAGCGTGATCTCCTCTGATATACCTGACAGAGGATTCTGCTCTCGTATCTGAAGGGTTCACAGGAGTGGCATTTTCTGGGGCTATAACTGAACGTCTCTTGAGACATGTCAGAAGATAATCTACTTTAAGAGATTCTGGATAATCCTGGTCAGACCCTCCCAGTGAACACCTTTTAGCCCAATATCCAGGGATGAATGTTTTCTCAGGATCCTTCCATTTCTGTAGCATGATCTTTTGGATATCCTAATGGAGAGGGAAACCCTTTGAAACAGTAAGGAAAGAACCAGAAAATGCATTAGAACGGGTCATATCTCCAGATGTAAAGGGAACAGGATCAGGCAAACCCATACAGAAAAGTACAGACAGCAGGTGTGTTATGTTATGTTATGGGGATTTGTTGAGCGTGCTTATCACCCAAGGGGTATCCAGGTGCTGGAGTAGGTCAGTAGGCTGATCGGGCTCCGAGCCAGGTGTGAGGTCAGCCCTGGGGTCAGCTTCTTGTGAAAGTCAAGCAGAGAGAATGAGCTTCTGATGTGTTGTGGGAGGTTATTCTATGCTTTAGGGGCCAGGTATGAGAAGGTGCAGCCCTGTGCTCTGCTTTTGTGTATGTATGGGGTGTGTGCTAGTGAGAGACTGGCCAAGTGGAGGTGTCTTGAAGAGTGGTGGAAGTGAATGCTGCAGGTCATGTAGACAGGGCCAGTGTGGTGTAGAGCTTTGTAGGTGTGGGTGAGGAGTTTAAAGTGTGCCCGCTTGTGTATCTAGAGCCATTGGAGTTCCCTAAGGAGTGGTATGATGTGGGCTCGGAGTGGGAGGTTGAGAACTAGTCTGGCTGCTGCACTATGGACTGTCTGTGGCCTTCTTATGAGCTGGTTGGCAATCCTTGAGTACAGGGTGATTCCATAGCTTAGTATGCTGGTGATGAGGGCTTGGATGACCGTTTTCCTGGTGCTGTCTGGTAGGCCCTTGAAGATTTTCTTCTGCATCCTTAGTGTGTTGAAGCAAACCAAGACCACTGTTTTGACTTAGAAGGTCATGTCCAGTTTGTTGTCTATGATGATTCAGAGGTTTCTCGCTTGCAAGCAGGGCGCGAGGGTGAGTCCCTTGGCGAGGTGTTCTTATTGAAGACTACTACTTCGATCTTCTCCGAGTTCAAATTGAAGCAATTGGATTTTATCCAGGTGTCCACTTCTGTCTTCTGTGGTGAACTTGTTCCTGATGTTGGTAGTTCTGTCCGAGAGGGACAGTCACAGGTGCATATCGCCAGCGTAAGTGAGGGTGTTTATTGTCTGAGTCCATATGAAGTCAGCTTGCGGGGTCATGTGGATGTTGAAGAGCATTGGGCTGAGTGAGGAACCGTGCAGGACTCTGCAAATAAGAACTCGTACTTCAAAGGCTTAGGAGGGCATATTGGCAGTTTGGGTTCTGCCAGTGAGGAAGGAGCAAATCTATTCAAGGCAGAGTCACCGAATGCCTGTAGATGAGATGTAACTTCCTTCATCACCTCCTTCTTAATAGTTCTCCACTTAGCTTCAGTTTCAGTATTCTTTTCTTCCTCTGCAGAGGCTGGCTCATCTGCATCATCCTCCATTTGTGAGTTTCCTAATAGCACCTCAATATTGGACTGTTGAGGATGAGTAACATGTGGGATAGAAAAGCATTTCTCATTAACAGTATCCTTTTATCAACTATTTTAGTGACTTGTAATCCAATCAGGCAGAGGGAGGATGAAGAGTCTGTGGAGCAGGAGGTAACCCTATTAAAAGTCTGTAAGGAGAAAGGGGCTTGTGGTGTCTATGATGATAGCGCTTACATTTTGAGCTGGGCAATCAACTTATTATCCTGATTGTCTCCCTAATAAGGCTGAGACTGCACCATAGTACAATGCCGGAAGTCCCAACTTCACTTCCGGTTCAGAGTATAGCCAAACGTGGTTTCTTACTGCTGTTCCAATGGCCGCACAGCAAGCCATCACCCAGTCCTATGCAGGGGTGTAACACAGGCCCCCGCAGCCCCCGCGGTGCGGAGGGGCCCCCAAGCTCCAGGGGGACCCTCAGCACAGCACTCTGGCTGCAGAGCTCCTGATTGAGCCCGGAGGGGGCCCCCACGTGCCTTGCAGGGAGGCCCCCTCAAGATTTGTTACGCCAGTGGTCCTATGCCCTTTCACTTTGAGCACTACAGTACAGCCTCAATACAGGAAGCATGTGCCTGCTTGCCGAGGAAAGGAGAAAGGGGCGTACCAAATCTGGAAGATGACCGTGGGACAGGGGACTGAATCAGCCAATGTATATGCTCCTGAATAGCAGGGGAGATTTATCAAAAAGGCCTATACAGCAGCATCGTCTGAAAAATAAGAGTCCCACAAAAACAGACTCTCTTTAATTCAAGTCAAACCAGGTTAGAACAGATTTTATTGCTTACCAAGGGCAGGTGCCATAGCACTCAGTAGCCTGCCTCTGCTAGAGGCAGGAAAACATATGAAGTTTCTTTGGGGGATGATTGGTTATCTTATTTCTTCCAGAAGAAAAAAAGGAGTTATATGAAAAAAGACAAGCAGTTTTTATAATTGAGAGCTTTCAGAGGCATGTCTGCAGGGGTGGGACACATTCTTTGATAAGGAAGGGGATGAGTGTTAGACCTGACACCCTTGGGTGGTAGTCCCCCAAACTATTTTCCTTTATTGCTACTGTTTTCTGAATTTGTTTTTGGTGGCTTTAGGACACTGTACACTTTACCGCTGCTAACCAGTGCTAAAGTGTGTGTGCGCTCTCCCTAGACCATGATACAACTGGCCTACACCTAATTGGCACATTTATTTTATATCAAACAATATAACCAGAGGTGCACCACATTCAAAATGTATTCAATGACTCTAAGAGAATTCTTTCTCTAAACACATTTAAAAATATTTTTTTTAAATTGTGTTTGAAAAAATTTGTTTGGGTAAATGTTTTTAGAGAAAGAATTCTCTTACAGTTATTGAATACATTTTGAATGCGGTGCACCTCTGGTTATATTGTTTGAAAGAATTGTCTCCCTGTGGTAGGGTAGCACCCTTTGGGCAGATATATAGGATTTGGGGATATAGCGGTGAGTGTGCGGCATGTTGTTAAGGTCCACTGCCCTTTTTCCTTTACATTTCACATTTCATTTATATGTTAGTCCCTGATAAATGGTACCACATGTAGCTAGGTTCCGTAAATTAAATGCTACAAGAGGGCCTGCAGCACTCCTTGTGCCACCCACTAAAGTAGCTTTTTCAAACATGTCTCAGGCCTATAGTTCAGTTTTAAACTGCCATTTTGACCTGGTAAAATAAACCTTTTTCCAGGCCTAAACCTTCCTTTTTAATACTTATAAGTCACCCCTAAAGTAGGCTCTAAAGGCTCATAGAGCAGGGTGCATGCTATTCAAAAGTTAGGACATGTGAGTTTATGTTTTACATGTCCTGGTAGTGAAAAACTGCTATAGTTGTTTTTCACTACTGTACCCTGGGTTACCTTATTACATTTAATAAGTGATACCCTTTGACTGGGAACAGATAGAGATATGGTGTTTGCACTCTAATGAATTGTAAAATCCAATTTAAAGGTAAAGCTGGATTTTAAGTTACAATTCTGAAAATGCCACTTTTAAAAAGTTGGCATTTTCTTCCCGTAACCATTTGTGCCTTCTGCCAATATCCTAGGCCACATGACTGTGAATGGCTCTTCTGTTGGGGTTTATGTATCCCTCCCAGACAGTGACAAAAAGGGGACTAGGAGTGGGCAGGATGGGTCATCTTGCCTGGATAGCTGGGGTGGAGCTGTTTCCTGCCCCACTTACATTTCAGATGACTCTGACTCGCATACAAAGGAACCTGACACTAGTCTTTTATCACCCCAGACTTCTCCGAGCCTTGACAGGGGAAGGGAAGAACTTCCCAGAAATAGATGTGGAGGTAGTATAGGCAATCCCCCCTTCAAAGGTTGACACCAGGTAAAAATATTGGACCGCCAGAGCAACTCTTCAGATCACTTCCAGACCTGTGGAAGACTCAGACGACGGACTGTTCTGCTGCTGGAAGGATTGCCCTGCTGTACTGCTGCTTCAGGAAGGAAGACTAGACATGTTCTCTTGAACCCAGGACCACCAGAGGGACACCAAGGTCTAGCTGGTTGACCTCCCTTGTGAGGGACACAACATGCCCCAGAGATCTATCCTGCATCTGCACAGCTGACCAGACCCAACTGGACCTGCCTGTGCCCTGCTGCTGGCCTCTGCTAGAGAGAGTGCTGATCCTCAAGAGGTGCCCCACAGGTAAGGAGCCATTGGTTGGCATCAGAGCGTACTCCTCCTTGTCCAACTGAGGGTTTCCCCAAAACTGACCCAGTGCGACCCAGCTCGACGCAGGACCTCACATTGCAACACATACTACATTAGCTGCCAAGATTGGGAGGCGAGAAAGGGTGGAGGGATTGCAATAATTTTTAGGTACTCTCTAAAGTGTGTAGCTGAACCTCTCCAGCTGCCAGATTGTGAAAGCTGTCCTTCCTCAATCCTACTGTCTCCCTCATTTACGTATTCTGGCATACTGATTTATTGGCCTCCTGCACCTCTTGGTCACTTTATTCAGACAGCCCCTGACATTATTGCTAACCTAGCAGCAAATAAGACATTCTTCTTAGTGTTAGGTGACTTTAATTTGCACCTTAAAGATCCCACCAACACTCGCTCAAGCCGTAGGGTTACTACACAACCTTACTACTTTTCAGCTTACCCAGAGGGTACACAGCCCCACCATGAAAAGGGTCACTTACTTGACCCTATTTTCACGAACTTCACTGGCCTAAATATATTAGACCTAGTACTGGTTACTTAATCGGACCATTTCTCGGTCCCATTTCTCCTTACAATGTCTGACCGCCCTTCTGCTCCTAAACCATTTATGTAGAAGGATTGTAGCTGGCCTAAGCTGAATGGGGTGGAATGGGCCGCGGCCCTCTGCTCAGCCAAACTGGAGCTGGGGCGTGACCCCCAAATCGCTCACGTCAATTGATCAAGCATTCTCTTGACCAGAATATCCCCATTCCTAATCAAACCAGGAAAGTTAAAGCGAAATCTGACCCCTGCTACACCCCCCACCTACTGGCCTTAAAAAAACAATGTAAAATTGCAGAAAGACAATGGACAAAAAATAAGCAAACTCTGATAAAGAAAAATATCGAGAGACGGTGAGACTGTAAAATTCTGAAATTCATTGCTCACAGGCTTCTTACTATGAAACTACAATCCTGGGGGCCGCCAACCCCGCGAAAGTTCAGAATCACTAAAACTCTATTAGACTCTCCCTCCCATGGCACTGCCCTTGATCCCTCCAATGTGAGATGCAATGACCTGGCTATCCTTTTCAAAAAGCAAACTGAGGCCATTTATGCAACATCTCAGAACTCTGGAGGAGACCTTGAGCTGGAGTCCCCCATAGAGAATGAGGAATATTGTACACCTAGACTTCTGGAATTTCCTTGTATCTCCCTTGAGACCATTGTCAGACTTTTCATGAAAGTTAAATCGGGCTCTCCACTTGACCTTGCTCCCCCTCACTTTCTTCTAAAAGCAGCCAATACTCTTTTCCTGGTTTTCATTGAGATGGGAAACCTATTTCTTGAGAAGGGAATTGTTACCGGATGGTGAAAGCATGCTATGGTGAAAGCCATACAAAACAAGCATTTGCAATGCAATCGGTCTCGCCTTTGGGACCTTATATGTATTTAGCTATGCAGCACATTAGCCGGGGTGCTGAAACATCTACTGTTTTTTAACATGGAGGGAAAATAAGCACCAAACTGCGTGAAACGCCAGGTATGGGAACACATGGAGAGAAATATTGCCTTTTAGCAGGCAAGAAGGATGTGTGCACAGCCTCAGGTGGTAGCGGAAGCAACCGGGGGTAAGAGAAGGCCAAGGGAGGATGTTTGCATACGGTGTGTGCTTGTATCTCCTGTGAACTGGCGGTGCTTTGATTGTGTGTACAGGGTTCGCTAGTGTACAGCGGAATTCTGTACCCCTGTGTTCAGGGGGAGGCTCTGAGTGCACGCGTTCCGAGAGTCCATATCTATGTGCACTGTAAGAGCCGCTTTGTACAAGTTTGATTTGAGTACCTCTGTGCACAGTGAGTGCATTCACCCAGTATGTCCCTGCATTTATTTCTATGTACACCAAGGGTCTGTGTTGCGTGTGTGCCCTGGGCTCTTATTTCTGCGCCTATGTCTGCGTGCAGTGAGTGACTTCATCTTAAAGTACATTGAATGTCTGTGTATTTTTTTGGAACAACCTGCACCTCCGTGTACAGTGAACAGGGCTTTAAGTAGGATGAAAAAACCTGGGGAGTTTCTCAAAGGCGTGATCGATGTAATTAAGGGCGGCTTAATAACACTTAAGCCAAAATCGGTGCTTAGCATAGTGTGCCGCCCGACTGGCATTTAGCTGCTTCTGCCATTGCATCAAGATAGGTACTACAACAAGTAACATTACAGCTTCAACAAGCAAGGACTATTGGCTTTGTCAATGGTTGACAGTTCCATAAGCTAAATAGCCAACAACTATGGCTTCGTTGGTAAGTATATGGAAAATGTTTGAGTTCTGAAATGATGAGACTGAAAGAACTATAGGGAGTCTGTCAGAAGTTACATCAAAGGCAGTGAAGGGTGGCACTGGAGTTAAAAAAAAAAAAAAAAATCACAGAGGATGAGGGCAAAAATGGAGAGCCCGGTAGGGATCCTTGTTAGTATCTGCTTTTTAGAACTGCCGGTGCTGCGCACTGGCAGGACCCGGCCTACTTAAAGCCCTGAGAGTAAATGCCTGTCTTGTGTGTAGTGCCAGTGCCTCTGTGTTCTGTAAGTATTGTGAGTGCTTGTGTCTCTCTCTACTATGAGTGCCCGTTGTTTACAGTGAATGCTTGTGTATTTGTGTACGGTGGGAGTCCGCACCTGTGTGTACAATGAGTGCCCGTGCCCCTGTGTACTGAGTGCCAGAGCCAAATCAGCCAGTCAACGAGTATCTATTCGTGTTTTCTTATGTTGAGGCTTTGTTTTTACCCCTTCTGCAGTTTGTAGAATATAGCATGAATTCGACCGGAAGGGATCAGAGCGCTTTGCATAAGCACGAGTTACATTACACAAGGGCACATGCATTGTTCAAGGCATCAGGAAATTAGGGGATTTGCCCAGAATCACAAGAGTTTGAGCCAAAGCTGAGATTGGAACCGGGTTCCTGAGTTCCAAAGACTGCAGATCCGGCTGTAACACCACATCCCGTTTAGAGGGAGGGAGGCAGAACCCACATGGAAGCTCGGCTTGTTATGGGCTCGAGGTTCCGCTTTCATGAACAACAAGTGAAGCGCTGAGACGTTGGCAGCGTCAGAGAGGAGCGGGGGCGAGCAAGCGCAGCAGCCTGCTGAGCTGACCACACGCTCGTGCACAATGGCCATGTGTTTTCAATTATCGCGCCCGCGTCTGGGCACGATAATTGCAAACAGATGGCGGCCGTGCGGGTAACCGCACGGAAAAGGCCATGACGCACGAGCGTCTGGTCAGCTTTCAAAAGCCCACTACATAAAGTCTTCGCCAGAGCAGCGCTTGCACGCTACTCTAGGCTCGACCTAAAAAAGGTCATATTGACCCTGGCTGCCTAGAGAATGTTCAGCCAATCTCTCTTCTTCAATGGACTGAGTAAATTATTGGAAAAACACGTTAACATGTACCTTTTAGCCTTGCTGGAGGCCAACCTTATCCTGCATCCTACGAGACAGGGTTTCAGCCCAAGCATGGCACTGAAACTGCCCTCTTGGCAGTCATGGAGGAGGCAAAAATGAAAGTGGATCTGGGAGGTACTGCAGCCATCATCCTCCAAGACCTCAGTGCCACCTTCAACACAGTCGACCAAAGGACCCTTATTAAAAGGATTCAGAAGGCAGAAGTGTCGGGTCTGGCTCTTAAGTGGATCCGCTCGTTTTTGGGGGGCAGATCCTTTCAAGTCTTTGACAAAGCCTGCACCTCCTTTGAGATGTGGGGTTCCACAGGGGTCCTCTCTTAGCCCCACAGGGGTCCTCTCTTAGCCCCACATTGTTCAACCTTTACATGCACCCATTGGCCGACATTGTATTGCACTAGGGGATCTCATTGGTGTCCTACGGAGATGATACCCAGCTGGTGTTCTCCCTCACCCCAGATGGCAAACACTATGCCCCCTCCCTGAAGTCTTGCCTGGAGAGTGTAGCCAGAAGGATGGACAACTCATATCTTAAGCTTAATGGTAATAAAACCGAGCTGATGATACTGGGGAATAATGTCAATCCTCACATGTCCTTGGGATGACTCGCATGGCTTGGCTTTCTCCGGCCCCCAAAGTGGCAGTGAAAAGTTTGGGGGTATGGCTTGATCATAACCTCTCTATGGAGCCACAAAACTTTCCTCCAGCAGTTTCGGAATTCCAAGAAAGCCGAGGAACATCTTTCCCCTGATCCCTCCGGTCTCTAGGAGGCTAATTGTCTAGGTGTTGATTCTCTCTCGCCTGGCATGCAGTAACTCTCTTTACTTGGGAGCAACTCTCTTTACTTGGGAGCTCCCAAAAGCTGTGATTGACAAAGTTCAGTTGGTACAAAAGAACGCTGTGGGAAAGACACTGTTAAACATCCCTAGACATTCGGCATGTCAGGCCTTCGCCGACCTTCATTGGCCTCTGGTCACCCAGAGTATCAATTTTCAGGCATAGCACAAAGAGCCTTTCAAGATCTACCATCTGACAGCTAATTACACCTTACAAACCTGGAAGATCTCTTAGGTCATTTCACACCTTGCTGGCTGTAATACCACCCATGAAGAGGGCTAGAAAGGGAGGAAGATCTTTTAGGTACAATGTGGCTAAGCTCTGGAACACCCTGCCCCTCTCCCTGCAAACAATTGATAATGAACTGGCCTTCAGAAAATGGCTAAAAACCTTTCTGTTTGTGAAGTAACCCCGGGGAGTTTAAGTCTAAAGTCTGTGTTCCTAAATCAGCACTGGGACGCCTTTTGGTCGCTATGCGCTATACAAATTTCTTTAACATACCCTCACAGCTCCTGGTCGGCGACCTCAATGGAACTGATGCAGCTCAACTTAACTTCAAGCAGGACCTCGCATCGCAGCACCTCCCAGCTCCTGATCGGCAGCCTCATCAGAAGAGACGCATCGCAACACAGAGTGACGTAAAGCAATGCAGAACCTCTCATCTCAGCCCCAAGTACAACCGGGTACACTTTCCAGCGGGCTGAACTCAGTCCTGTACCTGGCCCGCGCTCCACCGCGGTTGGCCTGAACTTCTGACTTTGTCCCAGTCTCTTATTCTACTGATTGGATTTAATTTGTTTTGATGTCATTTTCTTTATTAAAATCTACTCTAAAATTGGTGTTGGATTTTTCTTGTGTTGTGTCTTCACTTTATTACTATTTGAGTGCTGAAGTAATACTTTACACATTGCCTCTAAGTTAAACCTGACTGCTTTTGTGCCAAGCTACCAGAGGGTTAAGCACGGGTTAATTTAATAACCTTTTGTGGTTCACCCTAACAAGAATTGTGGTTGTTGCCTCAGTGGAGCTTCCACCCTTCTCAGCCAATAACCCAATTTCTTACAGCGAGGAAGTGGTACAAAGTGGTAATGTTATACTTTGAGTGTGTTGTACAAACCAGTGGCTTCTAAATGTTTGGAATCCAGTACTTAATTTGTACAAGAATAAGTGCCGGGGCCAAATATTTGTTCAGAAGCTTGTGGCTGGTACTGTAAGTTTGGTGTTCTGAATACCAAGGTTTCGTAGTCTTGATTCCACCTCCTGCCTCTTTAATCCACCACCAGATGCTTCCTTCCCTTATCTCACTCTCGCAGGTTTCTCTTTCTCCCTTTGTCACTGATTTTCTGTCTTTATCTTCCTCCTTCTTCCCTCTTTTGTGTTTTCTCTATCTTGCTCCGGGTTAAAGTTTTTTGAGGAAACAATTTGTGTTGATAGACCCCACCTGCAACCACCGGCTCAGATTAAGCACTGTTGACATCAAATCTTTTTTTTTTGTATGATGGATATAGTTGTTTTTATTTTGATTTTCAGTTCTCCTTGCCGTTGTTTTTCTCATTACAGCTGAAGCATTGCTCAGGGCTTTCATTTTGTCTTTCCTCCTCTTTCTAACCAGGTGACTCCACCCTGATCCCCTGGACTGTGGCTCTAAGACAAGGGCAAGTTCTGGAAGTGAGAAACAACAGGCTTGTGATTGAGGAAGACAGTTATTACCTGGTGTTTGGGCAGGTGAGGAAAAAGATTGACTGAAAAGGAAGCTTTTTATCTTTACACATCATATGGTTTCTGCCACTTCCATTTGTCAGGGTTGGAAAAAGTGCAAGCTTGATCAAGCAGATCCACAGATTTGTTGTCAAATTCATCAGTGAGGAAAAAATTATGAAGATGATATGTAACCTTTTAAATGTCCGACACCCGCATTACTTCCCCAGTGCGTGTCATTTGCTGACACTGTGGAGGTAAAAAAAAAGAGCTTCCAGAGCATGACGATCGGCGCTGCAGAGCGCGCTGACGTCATTGCAGTAAAAGTGAAAGTAAAATGAACCAATGGGCTTGTTTTACTTACACTGAATCAGTGCTCGGGGGCAGATCTTAGCCCCCCAGCACTGATTCTCATGGAAGAGGTATTGTTGGAATGGGGAGAATCTGCCCATTCCAATGGTACCTCTGCCCAGTGGATCCCTGCTTGGGGATTGCCACAGGAGAGCGATCCCCAAGCAGGGACCCACCCACTAGACACCAGTGACAGGGGGAGCAGACCCTTGGGCAAGGGCTTGTGCTTCCACTTGGCAATGAATGCATTTTAATTTTTCTGCCCCTCGGGGGGCAGATGGAGCAATTACCCCGATTTGCCCCTCCCCAGGGGGCAGAAAGCCCACTAGATACCAGTGATTTTATGAGTTATATGAAATATATGTGTGGGAGCTGCCCAGCATGGGCATGGCCATGCTCCCACCCCAAATATATATGGTAAAAACAATCTTTCTGCCCCCCCCCCCCTGGGGGTCAGATTAGGATAATTACTCTCAATCTGCCCACTCAGGAGGAGTCAGAAAGCCGACTAGACAACAGGAATTTGTTTTTAGATATAGGGGTAAGGCCTGCCCAGCATGGGCATGGCTATGCCCTATCCCAAATAAATGGAGCAGCAGTCTTTCTGGCCCCCTTGGGGCCAGATTGGGGTAATTACCCCTGATCAGAAAGCCCACTGGACACCAGGTATTTTTTAAAATAAAAATATAGGGGTGAGGGGCTGCCCAGCATGCCCCCACCCAAAGTACATGGGGCAACAGTCTTTCTGCCCCCCTTGGGGGGCAGATGGGGGTAATTACAGATGGGGGCAAAAAGCTGACTAGACGCTAAGGTAAGTTTAAAAAAAAAATGTAGCAGTGGGGGCTGCCCACCATGGGCATGATTATATCCCCACCCCAACTAAATGGGGCACCAGTCTTTCTGCCCTCCAAGGGGAATCAAACCGAGGTCAATGTGAGTCCCCGCCCAAGGGCTCCCTTGACCTTGGCTTTTATTCTTTCCTGTTGCAGGCACTAGGCCCAGCCACATAAGTGGTGCAGCATTTTTATTGGCACAAATGGGGCAATGCTGAGTGGTAGGAATTTTGTGGATTACTGCGGATACTGGAAGTTTCCATCACAGAAATGTAAGGAAAATGTGTGATTTCAGGCAAAGTTTGAGGTTTGCATGGCATTGTGGGTAAAATAACCTTTTGGGATCCACGCAAGGCACACCACCCTGGTTTCCCCTAGTTTTCAAAAATGGGTTTCCATAGGAGCGGCCTGAGTTAGTGCCCAAAATCCACAGCTACCTACTTTGCAAAAAACTTGTCATTTTTGAGTGGAACAATGTGATGTGTCCATGTTGCGTTTTGGGTCGTTTCCTGTCGCGGGCACTAGACCTACCCACACAAGTGAGGTGCCATTTTTATCGGAAGACTTGAGAGAATGCTGGGTGGAAGGACGTTTGTGGCTCCCTGCAGATTCCAGAACTTTCCATCATAGAAATGTGAGGAAAATGTGTTTTTTTAGTCAAAGTTTGAGGTTTGCAAGGGATTCTGGGTAAACACCCTGGTGAGAGCTACGCAAGTCACCCCATCCTGGATTTCCCTAGGTGTCTAGCTTTCAAAAATGTATAGATTTGCTAGATTTCCCTAGGTGCTCGCTGAGCTAGGGCTCAAAATCCACAGCTAGGCACTTTGCAAAAAACAGGCCAGTTTTGAGTTGAAAAATGTGCTGTCCACGTTGCATTTTGGGCCCATTTCCTGTCGCAGGTACTAGGCCTACCCACACAAGTGAGGTGCCATTTTTATCAGAAGAAATGTGGGAGCATAGAATAGTAGAATATTTGTTATTACCAATTGGATTTCACTGCATTTGTGCCTTCCAAATGTAAATCAGTGTGTAAGGAAGAAGATATTTTGAAAAATACCCTCTAAATCATATGCTCGTATGGGTACCCACAAATTCAGAGGTGTACAAATAACCACTGCTCCTAAACTCCATATCTTGTGCCCAATTCAGATATACCTAGGGTAGCTTGATACCTATTTTTCACTCTACATATTTCACCATATCTATACTCGGTACACAATGAAAAAACATTGTACGGTGCTTCTCAGTTGTTGGCTCTGGGTACCTCCGGTTTTGAGAGCACCTACAAACCCTATATATCCCTACGACCAAAAGGGTCTAGCAAAAGTAATGGTGCTTTTGTAAATTGGCTTCCGTGACAAAAAGTTACAGATGAAGACACTGTCACAAATGGCTGTTTTTTCCTACTCATTTTCAATATTTCTTTATTTTAACAGTCAGTTTCTTTGGGAAACCCTTGAGGGATCTACACATGACCACTTGCTGAATTTGGAATTTTGTCTACTTTTCAGAAATATATACCTTTCCTGGGTTTTACACAGCAAACTGGAAGGAGGTTGAAAGCACAAAAAACAGGAAAAATAGGCTACCTCTTTGAAAAATGCCACAAAACGGTGGTAAAAAAATGGGTTTTTTGATTCAGATCTGCGTGTTTCTGAAAGCTGGGGAGATGGTGACTTTAGCACAGCAAACCGTTCGTTGTTGCCATTTTTATGAAAAACAAACATATACTTTTATCCAGAGCACTTCTTTCCTATTTTTCCCCAAAAACTCAAAATGTAGCTATATTTTGGCTATTTTCTTGGTCACCTCCAGGGGAATCCACAAACCTTAGGTACCTTTTGAATCCAAAGAATATTAAAAACAAGAACGCATATTTGGTGTGGATTCCTTATGTGGACAAAAAAGTTATGGAGGCCTAAGCACAAACTACCACAAATAACCGAAAAAGGGCTCTGCACTAGGGGGAAAAGGTCCAGCAGTTAAGGGATTAATATAGAAGACAAGGAACATTGTAAAAGGTTTCAGGGCAACAAACCCCAGAAAGTGGTATAACTTTTAAGGAAGACAGTTTCCAATTTGAGATAGCTCCATGGGTAATTGATTTATTTTTAACTTCCTAGCCGTATATTTGAAGAACATAGAAACTCACCTGCAGCAGAACGGGGGGCTGCTTACGAACAAAAGAGCCACTAAACTCTTACTAAAAATGAGATAGTCCAATGTAAGAGCAAAAGAATCTTCGGAACAGACAAACAAGCATTGACAAAACCAATATGCCTAGCTTTGTTGACAGCCTTCTGACTTTGTCAGTACTTGTATTAAAACCTTTACTGTCTAGGGAGCTGCTGGGTTCCTTCAATACAAAACACGCATTGGCAAAGTCAATAGATTCGAGGTTTGTAGGGAGACTGCACTGATGCACATTATATGTGGTAAGTAGAGGCCAGGCGGCTGCATATTGATCTAGCTAAAATAGTTGTGACTTTCACACCTCAGAGTAAGTGCAGTACTTCGAACAAGGCTTGTACTGCATTCATTTTTGACATGCGTAACACTGAAACCCAGTGAAAGTAGTTAAGAGAGCTGTCCAATAAGAACTTTACTAAAACAGTTCAGTAGAAAGGTACAGCTATATCTCAGCCAGTGCCTTCCATTGGCTGACCTGCTAATGAAGGCTTTGCATTGGCTGAGCTTTTGAACTTTTGAGTACTGCGGTGAAAATAAGCTTTAGCTGGCACTGCTGCCTGTCACCTGCAGGGATTCCGATGACTGGCGTCTGTTATAGATTTCCTTTAATCCCAGTTCCACAGCTAGATAAAGATGTATCAGCTTTTGACACTACTTTAGCGTGACCAGGATGTACAGATAAACACGCCAAACACTAGTTCTCTAAGCCGCATCCCTGAGCTCGTGAAAGGCATCTGCCCTTTTACTCTTAATGTTGCGGGATGACAGCACATTATTAAATAAATGACATCTAGCAACTTGCCAGCAGGGGACAGCAGCTGTTTCTCCACTCTGGTTACTCTGCCAAGGTATTGCTTGGTTCACGGCGACGACTCATCACTGAGCAGACCCCTTGGCTGAAACTGGAGGACGGAATAATAAAATAGCCTGTGAAGCCTTCATACAACAGTGAAACTCATAAACACTGCCTCTAGTCGCGGTTTTCTGTTTGTACCTGGTATGGAAAGCTTCTAAGCTGTAGGCATGCCCCATGTCTTCATTAACTATTGTTTAGAGCATGGTTATATTTCAAACAGTTTCCCGGGGGCCGAAAGTTTGGTCTTACGTGTTGTGCCAGCAGGGTGGTGGTTGGGGGCAGGGGGTGGGCATAAAGGTGGGAGATGTACATCTAGTAGCTGAACTGAATTCCACAATGTGGAACCAGAGAACCTCAGATGAATCCTGGCTTCCCCATTTTACAAAATTGGGTGATCCTGGGCAATTGTTTTACTTCCATTTCCCTCCTTTTTCTTCACTATAACATATAAAAGGACCTCAAAGTACAAGACTTCAGGATGCATGCTGTACCAAACCTTCTCCTGTGTTTGGATTTCATCACCAATGGCATTGTTGTCAGGGTGGGGAAGCATGGACGTTTCTAAATTCATGTTTGAAAACTATCACTTTTAAAAAAATACTTCTGAATGCACTGCTATAATCTGATTTACTAAGGTGAAACGGTTCTGCAAGTTAATGAAATACATATTTTTAAATGTTTGCTGTCTTTAAAAATGAAGTGTTCCTACAGTTATGGGGCAGTATACCTTAGTTACTTACTTTCTTTAACTCCAATAAACCTTTAAATAAATGCTTGCTGTTTATTTAACTTTTTTTAAAATTAATTAGTGCTGAGTGGAGTGAACAACAACCCAGTGCTACTGTTGCCCAGGGGGCCGCATGTAAAGGTCAGGAGGGCCGCATGCTGCCCCCTGGCCGTACTTTGAGTATCACTGGTTTAGAGTATCGGTACTCGCAAACATTTTCCGAGGGGCCAAAAAGTATGGTGTGTGTTGTGACTCAGGGCTGCATTGATGCCAGCAGGGTGGGCAGGGATTGTGAGGTGGGCGTAGGGAAAGTAGACTATACATGGTGTGGACAGTGAGTTGTGGGGTTATTTTGAGGATTTCAGTCCATACTGTCCTCTAAATTAAGCACATAGTCCCTAGAAGGATCATAGTTTTGACAGTACTGTGTTATGCTGTATCTGAGTCACTATCCCTCTACCGCACCCTTGGGTGAGCCTTCTCTGCATGCTTTCACTACCTTTGGTAACTCAAGTGTACATAGGAAGTGTTGTGATTATTGAACGAGAATAAAATAGAGTCTTAGACCTCACAATCTCAATATGCCTTTAGTCTCTTATCTGTAAACATTAGGAGTGCTTAGAAACAGGCTCCTTTAAGGTAGATAGTTATATAAAAAATACTTAACAAAGACCCCCCAACAAGGGGGGCACTTAACTGAGGTGGGCGGGCCCAAAACACCCAACCTCCACTGCTAGACATGGGACAGTGGGAAAGTTTTAGCCTGAGCACTAGGAGACTTGACGTTTAATCCTGGCTTTACCACTTTGCCAAAACATGATGGTTGTGCATTCTGTATTTAAAGTCTGGGCAAGTTCCAACACAGCACAGTTGCATTTCTTTAGTGATTGTAGTACCTAAGAATCCTAAATGGAGTCACTCAGGCTTATAAACAATGTGTGTACATATGCACTGGGTAGTTTGCTAATAACTTTGGCAACATTGATGAATCTTCCCAAAAAAGTTCCTCCTCAGAGACTTTTTTAAGAAGCACTACCGCAAAAATTGCTGAACGGAATTACACCAAATTTGGCAGGAAGTTAGATCTTGGGCCAGAAAGCGTGCTTTTTGTGATTCGGTGTAAATCCGTTGGGCAGTTTTTGAGACATTAAGGTACACAAATATTTGTACATCTGGCCGATTGGGTTTGAAGTACTTTAATGAGAGTCCCTCAAACTCAATTTAAAAAAAAGAAAGAGTTCTGATTGGCCCAGGGTTTTTTTTCCCCCTTGGTTGAGTTCGCTCCTACAGCAGACACGCTCCGGCTGGAGCGAGCACTCTAATTGGCTGCTTGCAACATGAAGAAAAATGTTGCAGGCAGCCATTTCAGGACTCGGGGGACCTAGTCCCCAGTCCTGTTAAATTGTAAAACAATAATATAAGGGGGCAGGATAGAGATACCCTACCCTTCTAGACCCTGTTAGGGGGCTCCCAGAGAGACCCCCCGGCCCCTAAATATATATATATATGTATTTATATATATATTTTTTTAAATAAAGCTGTGATCCTGCGCAAGTCCTGCAGTAGTTTTTCTGCATGCAAGAGTGCGAGCTTGGAAAACCATTGTGCTCCTACCTGGAGGGAGCTTTGAAAATGCTCCCGCCAGGCAGGAGCAGACCTTTCTTTCCCTGCCAGCACTCTTGCGGACAGGGAAACTCAGATTGCTCCTGCCTGGCAGGACCAAACAGAAACAGCTGCTCCTACCGGACGTGAGCAATGATGGCTCCCACAACACCCAGGATGGGCGCATTTGGGGAGCCAACAAGGCCGCTGGGGCCCTGGGGCTCCCCCTGCATCCCCTAACGTACTGTTAGGTGGGTGCCCCGATGCCCACCCGGAACACATGAGGCCATGAGCTGGGGTGCCCAGGGCGACTATAGGCTTGGAGGGGGCGTGCCCCAGTCCCCTTTATAAAAAAAAAGGAAGGGTCCAGGGAATGGGGTCCCGGGGCCCATAGAGGTTTGAGGAGGGGGGCTATGTGCCTCCCTCCTCTAAAAACATGTTTTGGCCAGCTGGGGATTTGGTCCCCTTAATAAAAAAAAGTGAGGTTGGGGTCCCCGAGGTCCTTAGTCGCTCGGGGAGAGGGGATGCGTACCCCCCTTAGAAAAAACAAAGACCCTGTGGGATGGGGTCCCCAGGGCCTTTAGTGGCTTGGGTAAGGGGCTGCACCAGTGAGTTGGACTCAGGGCTGTGTACGGCATGGGGTTAGCTTTATGTATAGAAATAAAATACAGTTAAAAATGTATGTTTAAAAAAAAACTAGAAATTTCCTGAAAAGACAAAGATTAAAGTAATGTTATAGTTAGGTGAAACTTTCAGTGACAGGGTAATGTTTTAAACTTAAAACACCATTGAAATTCACCAGTTATAGTTATCTCGAGCAACTATAACTCGTGCCCTCGCTATCCACTACTTATGACCTCACATATTACAACACTCATGATGTGTTCAATGACATCATTGATAGCATTACAGATGACAGCTGAACTGACATCACTGTGCATGGTGGTGGTGTGAGTTATAGTTACTTCTGATAACTATTAATGTTGAATTTCAGTGGTTTCTGGAGTTTCAAATGTTAAGCTGTCACTGAACGTTTCACCTAACTATAACGTTACTTTAACCTTTGGTTTTACAGTGATTATATATATATATATATATATATATATATATATATATATATATATATATATATGTCAGTAGACTTCATCCATTGGACTGTTAAGTTGTCATTCACATTTTGCTTCCCCCTCCACAGCTTGGTGCAGTGGGTCATCCCACTTCAGCCATTGGGTCCCTTTAGCTTGAATAGTTCACGCCAGGTCCAGGGCTCTTTTCATTTACTTTTTAAAATTATTATTTTGGCCTTGCCAATTTTCCTTGGTATTTTGGCAGAAGACCTTGTTGTTGCGGATCTTAACAACAGTGCATGTTTTCTTTTACTGCCCCATGTAAGCATCCTCTCATGGGTTTCATTTTGTTTCTCGTTACGAGAGGCTGCCTTGCAGCTTCATTTCATTCTGTCTTGTCAAACTGTTTACAGAGTGGCCTCTCTGCCTAGATACAATATCTTTAAGTGCTCCAGGCAGCTCTCCACGCTCGTTGGACTCTTGGAGCATGTCTTCCCTTTTACTTAGTTCTTGCAGAAGACCAGCGTCTGGGTGCTTGTAAATGTAATTTTAAGCAGGTAATGCACTGGTAATTTATTTTTTAAATAGGCCTTAATTAAAGTTTGCTAATATTATCTGCTTTACCTGTCTTCTTTGACAGTAGCTGTGTGTGTTTGTGTTTAATTGCAGATGGATGTACTGTACCATGTTATTTATATTTTTGCCTCAATTATAAATCTTTCTTCCTGCGAATGTTTTGTGTTTTCATGTTTCCTGCGACTTTTTTAGGTCAAGCCTCGGCAGCGCGCATGTTCTATCTCTCGACATGCTATATTCACTCTATGGGCTTACAGCCCGCCCATTGGCTTTTTATTGGTAACTTTGTTTGCCCTTTAAAAAGCATTGCTTTCTAGTGGGTAATATTTCTTCTTTGTCCCTCTTTCAATTCACCCCATTCTAATCCAATCTACCACATTCTATTCTATCCACCCCACCCCAATCCACCCCACTGGACAATCCAATCCACACCACCGGACAATCCAATCCACACCACCTTAGTTCAGTCTACCACTCTAACTCAGTCCAATCCAGCGCACCCCACGCCAATCCTCCCACTCCAATCCAATCCAAGCCACCTCACTCCATCCCAATTCACCCGTCTAATCTATTCCACTTTACCCCACACCAATCCAATCCACCCCACTCCAAACCACCTTAATCCACCCCACCCAAAACCACCTTAATCCACCCCACCACAATCAAATCCACCCCACTCCACACCAATCTGATTCACCCCACTCCAATAATCCCCACTCTAATCCAATTTAGCCCACTCCAGTCCAATCCACCCACTCCAGGCCAATCCACCCACTCCAGGCCAATCCACCCCACTCAAATCCAATCCACTTAAATCCAGTCCAGTCCACTCTACTCCAATCCAATTCACCCCATTGCAACCCATTCCAAAAAAATCCACACCACTCCAATCCACCCCACCCCAATCCTCCTCAATCCTATCCACCCCACTCAATCTAGTCCACAGCACTCCAGTCCAATCCGCCCCACCGAATCCACCCAACTCAATCCAATTCACCCCACCTCAGTGAAATCCACCCCACTCCAATCCAATCCAACCCAACCCACCCCACCCAAGCTACCACACCCCACCCCAATTCATACCACCCCACTCCAGTCCAACTCACTCCAGTCCACAACACCCCTCTCCAATCTACCCATTTCAATCCATCTCACTCCAATCCACCCCAATCCACCTCACCCCACCCCAAACCAACCCACCACACCCCACCCTAAGTGCAACCTACCACACCACACCCCACCCCAATCCATACCATGCCACTCCAATACAACCCACTCCAATCCACCCCTCCCCACCCCAAACCACACCACTCGATCTACCCAAATCCACCCCACCCAACACTACTCCAATCTACCCCAGTCCAATCAACCCAACCCCATCCCAGTTGAGTCCACCCAACGCCACTTCAGTCCACCCCACTCCAATCCATCCCACTCCAGTCCAATCTAATCCACCCTATTCCACTCCAGCCCACTCCAATTCACCCCACTCCAATCCAGTCCACCCCTCTCCAATCCAATCTACCCCACCCTAGTCACATCACTTCAATCCAATGCGCCCACCTCAATCCAATCTAATCCATTCACTCAAATCCACTTCACCCTATTTCAATCCATCCCACTCCACTCAGTCCACCCCACTGTACCGCAATCCAATCCACCCTACTCTATTCTAATCCAATACACCCCACAACCTCAATCCACTCCAACCCACTCCACCCTATTCCACCCTACTCCACACCACTCCACGCCACTTCGTTCTACAACACTCTATGCCACTGAATCATTGAACTCTACCCAACTCTACGACACGCTACTCCCCCTACTCCACTCTGCAGCACTGTACTCCAACAAATCCATTCTATGACACTCTACTCCCCCACTCCATTCTACAACACTCTACTTCTTCACTCTATGACACTCCATGCCACTAACCTTTAGCCATACCAGTACTTAATTTGAGCCGGTGGCTTCCGGTGCTCGGCACCTGCACCTAATTGCCAGCATCGGGGCTTATGACAGTCTGCCACATGGTGCTGCTGTCTGGCTAACTTAGGTATGAGCACAACAGCAACTGCTTCTTAGTTCAGTTTACATTTACAATGACTAATACATGCCTCCCAAGCCATTCTTATAGCTCTGGGGCCTGGAACAGTATGGACTGTCACACTTGTAAGAGTGTGATGGTTGGTAGCTGTGTTGGTACTGTCATTGGCAGCTGGCAGGGGCAATGCGTGGTGCAAGCTGCAGTGGCCTCCTGACAAGAGCCCCGGCACTTATTCTTTTACAAATTAAGCACTGAGCCATGCTGAGCAGCAGTCACACTGGTGTACAACAATCTATTGTAAATACAATATCTTACAGCATGACCAACATAATACTAACGAAAATGTACACATTTTTATATGCAATAAAACTATGCAAAAGAAAGACAATGTCACTCATTTAAGAAACAATCTATTATGAATACATGAAGAACTTATGAAGAAACTAAGTCTTAGGTATCCACATAACTACAGGACAATAGCGATAATAAAATAAAATCTCGCAAAATGCCAGACTTAATGGCTTTGCCAATGCTTGTTCTCATTTTTTGTAGCCACGCTTTACTGTATTTAGTACATGCTATTGTCATGGTTGAGAATATAGTTATGTATGGCTCCCACTGAGCACCACTGTCGTGAATACCAGATTCTAAAGCTGCTGACTGTTCACTGCTGTGATAGGACAGTTGTTTACGACTTGCTCCATCATGAAGGAACTCCAGGCTTCTCTGACTGGGCTCTCTCCGAGAGCCTGGCAGTGCAGCTCTGGCTCCGAGAGCCTGGCAGTGCAGCCCTGGCTCCGAGAGCCTGGCAGTGCAGCCCTGGCTCCGAGAGCCTGGCAGTGCAGCCCTGGCTCCGAGAGCCTGGCAGTGCAGCCCTGGCTCCGAGAGCCTGGCAGTGCAGCCCTGGCTCCGAGTCCGAGAGCCTGGCAGTGCAGCCCTGGCTCCGAGAGCCTGGCAGTGCAGCCCTGGCTCCGAGAGCCTGGCAGTGCAGCCCTGGCTCCGAGAGCCTGGCAGTGCCGCCCTGGCTCCGAGAGCCTGGCAGTGCAGCCCTGGCTCCGAGAGCCTGGCAGTGCCGCCCTGGCTCTCTGCTCTGATGGAGAGCAGAGAGCACAGCTTTGGAAGGAAAGGCAGGGAAGGAATAGGGAACAGCAGGAGTGGGTGGCAGGAGGGCAGGTCAGTTTTTGCATTTGGGAGAGGAAAGAGAGGCCATGTTAGCACAGAGGTCATTTGGAGGCATACATAAGGTAAAATTATAGATGAATAAAAAGTGAATAACGTGGTTGTTTTTAACCTCATGGTTCCAAGTAACATCATAGATTCCTTGGGGCGCGCTCTCATGCCCGTTTAATGTCGCTCGGAAAAACACAACTCTATTATTCCCTCTTACCCATCTATCATTCTGTATATTATTTTTCACGTAAAATACAATCCTCTTTTGATCTTTGGCGTTCATCATTCTGCACAGAGGCTTTCCTTGGATAGGACCCTATTTGTCTCTGAACAGCTTTCCAGGACCTTGCATTGCCTGTTAGCCCCGCTTGTCTTTGCACAGGTGCAGTTTGCAGGGGGTTTCACTGTAATTCATGCTGTCGACATCAGTAAGGAAAAGACATTTCTCTTCCATTGTTATGTTCCAGTCCATATAAGTATTTACGCCCTAGAGTACATGCAGCTAACTGTAGGTAATAGTAATAACGTCAATAATATTATTTATTATATCTTGAGCACATTCTATGAGCATTTCTTTTCCAAAGATTCTCTCTTTAACAAGCAGATACCTTTAAGCTTAGTGTGATCTTGGACAGACAGAGTATATTGCCACTGGCAGGGGTGCTTCTTAACGCCTTTGGTAGATGTGCTTTTATTCACATGCTACAAGCAGAGTCCAGTCACCCTATGTTTTCATGCTGAGCTTCTGGTTTATTCTGCACTCCATGTGTGATATTGGGCAGAAGTCCTAGGCTGGCAGTTGCAGGAGCGCTTTGTTGTCAGCCATGGTAGTACAGTCACTGTTAACTACTGCGCTTCCCCATGTACATGCAATAAAACTCCTGCTGATGCACTATTATTCTTTGCATGTGTAAAGTAGTGTTGGTATGTACCATATGTCTCCTTACATTATGAAGCTCTGTCTGCCATGCAGTATTCAGCGATTGTAGTGGCTTAGTCTTATTCCGTGCTGCATGTTTGATCTTGGACAGCAGCAGTCCGTTTGCATGTAGGCCATGCTGGAAACGTGGCTGCTAATAAACATAACATCTTCTCTAACGTGCTTTAGCTGTTGAAGGCGATGTCATAGTAGACTATTCGCACCATCACCGCTGCTAACGCCATCACCACCATCACCATTACTACCACCACTACCATCATGACCAGTACCTCCGCGCCTACAGCCAACACTTCTCCATCATCACCACACACTACTATCACTATTGTCACCAACATCACAGCTATTACAACCACAACTATAACCACCATTACCACAACCAATACTAACACCATGACCTCAATCCCTACCGCTATCAGCAACATCGCCACTTCTGCCACCATCATCACCAAAAACTAACACCACTACCACTTACCTCTTCAGCACGGCTAACACCTGCATCTGTAACACCATCGCTATCACCGCCATGATCACTACTGTCGCTCTCACCTCAACACTGCTACTACCAACATCACCACAACCATCAGTATCACTGCTACCATCACCCCTAGTACCACCATCACCACAGTTTACTCTACTACCACTATCACACCTATTATCACTATCACTAACACCACTGCCACCGTCTCTGTCACCACTACTACCAACATACCACTACTACCACAATCACTGCTACTACGGACATCACCACAACCATCAGTATAACTGCTGCCATCACCCCTAGTACCACCATCACCACAGTTTTCGCTACTACCACAATCACACCTACTATCACCATCACTAACACCACTGCCACCATCTCTGTCACCACTACCACCAACGCACCACTACTACCACAATCACTGCTACCACGGACATCACCACAACCAGAACCACCATCACTTCTGTTTTATGTTAGTATTATTTATAAAGCACAGACTGGTACCCAAGACGGTGACCTGGTGCTGGGGTAACTGAGATTCAGGGCGCTACAATGTGCAGGCCAGTTACTGGAAATGCAAGGTATTAAGAGATTTACAGGTGATTTGAGTTTAGTCTGTTGTGAAGAGGACATGCATTCCAATATTTGACTGCCCACATGCGTAAAGAACAACTCCCTGCACTTTCTCTCCTGTAGTGCTGAGCAACGGACCTGCTAGTGAAAGCTGGAAGAAGGAGTGCATTGAGTTTGGATTCTAGACATGTGGCTTGGAGATAACTGGATCCAAGATGGTAAAAGGCCCAGTGAGTGAGGCCAAGAACTTGAACACCATGATTTTCTCTATGGGAAGTCAGTGTAGAAAAGGGGAAACATGGACCTTTCTGTGTAGGTCAAGAATAGTGCGAACTGCAGAGTTCCAGGTTTGCGGTAACCTAGGAAATAATTCTCCAGGTAGAGACGATATTACTACCACTGTCATGTCTACTACCACCTCTATCATCATCACTACCATTACCAGTCTTACCTTCACCACTTCTACCATCATCACCACTACTACTGCCATTACCAATACTAGCACTGACAAAACTACCACCAATACCGCCTCTATTACCATCATCACTACAACCACTACTGAAATCTTCACCACCACTAATGCATAATATCTCCATTACCACCACCATCACTATCAACATTATTACCACAACTACCACCGCTACCACTACTCCCACCATCACCACCATCGTTACCGCTACCACCACCACTACTACTATCATCACCATTACTACAACTACTACCAAATTACCATTACCATCATTATCACACCACTGCTAACATCATTACTCCTAGTATCACTTCTACTTCCATCACTACTACCGCCTCTCCTACTATCACCACATCACCATCACTGTCAACATCACTAATACCACCATCACCAGCACCACTATGTCAAGGTCAACACTTTCTACTATAACTGCCACCAGGCTCTACTATCACCATTACCACCACCTCTTTCACCACTGTTAAAACCACTATTACCAGTACCACCACCAACACTATGACCAGCTTTTCCACCATTACCAGCACCTTCACCACTACTACCACTATCATCATGCCTACTAACACCACTGTCATTACTATTATCATCACCGCTAACCCCAGCATCACCACCATCCTCACCACTATTACCACCATCACAGCTACCACCATCACAGCTACCACTATCACAGCTACCACCATCATAGCCACTGTCACCATCATCACTATCACCAGCATCTCTGCTACTACTGCTTTCACTACCATGACTACTACTGTCAATGAAACTCATTTTGTGGATGGACGCCTGAGTGGACCTGCTAAGATTTAAGATCAAACTCAGATTTTAGGAGTGAACGCATTAGTCCACTGAGCCACCTGCTCATGCTAAAACCACAGAAGTGTAAACTGTCAGAGACAGGGGTAGAGATAAACTCAGAAAACCACTTTGCAAAATGGAATTTACAGATCAAGATAAATGTCAAGGTGGACCAAAGTAATATGGAGGGTCGGTAAGTCAAACTTGACGAGGGCAAGAGGTGACGTATATGGGGCAGAACGACTTGACTAACCCCTCCATTATCAACAGTTTCCCAGTGACAGACATCCCCTAAGCAGGAAATCTGCTTTAGGGACCAGACCAAAGGCCAGTGCGAGTAAGCAGACTAGTCCGTAAGTAGATCTAGTGGTTGTTGAGAATGATGCATACCTGTTCACAGGATCAACAAAGGCCGTACAAAGCTGCTGCAGCTATTGATAGGCGGCAGATAAAGCAGTTACTCTTCATGGGATCATGTCGGAGCTAAGGCAGATTTAAGAGTCTGCCAATAGTGTCAACACTGACCCAAGGCTTTGAGACTTACGTCAACACGTTGCAAGTTTAAAGATAAGGGGCATCAAACACAGCTACAATATCCCTCCCACCTTATACTAGTGATCAGTGGATCACCCAGATTCATACCTTCAAGCAGAAACACTTCTTTAAAAACAACACAGGAACTAAATGCATTGAATTAGAGCCTCAGTTATATATTAATGAAAATTATATGAAACCATGGAGTCCGTGGCACAGATTTGGGAGTTGGGTACTACTTGGGTTAAGGGAGTTCTCCAGGAGAGGGTAGGGATTTGGGCTAGGGTTTGTGGAGGGTAGGGGAAAAGGAGGGAGCAGAGGAGTGAGAGGAAAGCAAGGAGGGCAAATGGGGGTGCATATGGTGGGGAAAATACAAACAAATGGAAGCTATGCAGTTCAGAAGGTAAGGAAAATATTAAGTTCAGAAGATTGCAAAGTAAGTAGGATATTAAAGGTATATAGTTAGAATGCGAATGGCCGATACCTGACATTATTTTACTGATAGAGACACATTTTAAATTAAAGGATTTGCTACAATAGTGAAAAATATAATATTGGTTAATATTTTAGCAACTGATAAAGGACGATAAAGGAGGGAGGTGGATTGCTGCTTTGAAAATTTGCATGAATACATTCACTATCGTGAGTGTGTATGGTACTAATACTGACGGTATTAGGACGGTAAAGGAGATTTTCTTAGCAGGTATGCAAGCACCACATTGTATTGATGATGACTGCAATGTTGCTATGGAACCATTCAACAGAATTTTTAGGTAACGAATACAGACATGATCCAGGTAGAAAGATGGAAGCAGATTACTATGCAGGAAACTTGATTTTTCATATCTGTATAGTACTCTTTATGTTGAATTTCTGGGATGCAAGTTTAATTCAAAACAATGTGACTCTTATAGCCAAATAGATTTCTTCTTGACCTTGGTTATATTATCAAATTGAATCCTTCCAGTATTAGTCAATCCAAGACATTTATCAGATCATGCAATGATTGGCCTATTAATCACTATAACTCATCATAATAGTCTGAATCAAAGAAGGGACAGGTAATAGATCTTATCTGAAAGATTTTGATTGGAAAAAAAACGGAATTAAAAAAGAAACAGAAGAATTTTTCAAAAGAAAGTTAAATTCAAACTGTAGGAAATTGGGTTTTTGATTGAGGGGGGTGAAGACCCTTATCAAGCAATAGCCACAATCGCTGTCAGGGTGAACCACAAATGTCACTAAATTAACCTGTGCATAACCCTGTGGTAGCTTGGCACAAAAGCAGTCAGGCTTAATTTAAAGGCAATGTGTAAAGTATTTATGCAACACTCACGCAGTAATAACGCAAAAACATAACACAAGAAAAATCCCACACCAATTTAGAAACATAGAGTAAACTTTATTAAATAAATGAGACCAAAATGATAAACATCCAATCACTAGAACCGGAGATATGTGATTTCAATGTTTTAGGTAAGTATCGCGCCTAAAAGCACAAAGCGCCACTTGCAGTACTTTGGTCATGGTAGACTGGGGTAAAGTCTCAAGTTCAGGCCGACTGCGGTGGAGCCTGCAATGGATACAGGGGCAAGGTTAGTCCATCTGAAAAAGTTACCTTCGCATAGTCTGGCATGAGGAGTCCAGTTTGCGGTGAAGAAGGCCATAGGCCATGAGGAGAACGTCGTGGATGGTCGTTGCTGTAGCTCGAAGAGCTGGCCTGGTGTTACGGATGATCGTCGCTGTTGTGCAAAGATCCGATCCAGCATTGCTCCAGGTCAGTGCTGGAGCTGTGCGTTGACGGTCACCGCAGGCTGTCATCCCTGTAATGCGAAGTGCAAATCTCCTGTTGCCGATTGTTGCTTGCGGTCGCTGTGGTACAGAGTCTGGTTCACCGGAGCTTCACGTTGGTGATCATCTTTAACGCCAAAATCTCGACATGAATTGGTCCCCTATGTCACAAAGAGCCCAAAACTTCAGGATTTCTCCCTTTCTTCATAGGAACAGCTCAACTGATGCCTGCCAAGGATCCAGGCCCTGGGGAGGCGCCTCTTGGGGATCAGGAACTCACACCAGCAGAGGCCATCAGGGCTCAGGCAGTTCCAGTGCAGCAGGTCATCGGGACAGATGCATGGAGGCCTCTGGAGCTTGTTGTGTCCCTGTAGCTCAGAGCAGGAGGTCAGCCACCTGACCCGTGAAGTCCCTCAGGTAGTCCTGGAATCATAACAAGGCAGGCCTCAAGCAGCAGGGCAGTCCTCTGAGGGTACATGGTAAGCTTCAAGGAGCAGGGCAGTCCTTTGGTAGCAGCAGGTCAGTCCTCCGAGGTACAAAGCAGACCTCAAGCAGCACTGCAGTTCTCTGGAGTACAAAGCAGTCCTTCTGGGGATCTTCCACAGATCAAGGAGTGAACTGAAAAGTTGGTTTGAGGGTCCTATTTGTATACCTGGTGCCACCTTTGAAATGGAAGAAACTTGTAGAGTCCCCCCCCCCCCCACTCAGATGGTTCTGGAATGTCCTTCCTCTCTGCCTAGGCCCCAAGGAGTCTGGGGTGACAAAAAGCTAGTGTGAAGTTCTTTGTGAGTGTGCGGAAATGTAAGTGGGGCAGGAACAGCGCCCCCCACACATCCTGGCAGGATGGCCCATCCTGCCAACACCTAGCCCCCCTTTGTCTCACTGTCTGCGGGAATGCACAAAGGCTAACTGCCAATTGTTCACAGCCATCTGACTCAGGATACAGGCACCAAATGGTTAGTGCACGAAAATGCCAACTTTCTAAACGTGGTATTTTCAGAATTGTGACTGAAAATCTGACTTTAGCATTAAAGATTTTAAATTACAATTATTTTGAGAGCAAACATGACATTTCCTCCTGTTTCCAAACAAAATGTATCACTTATTAAATGTAATAAGGTAACCGAAGTTATCCTCTTGGAGAGGTAGAACACACAGCAGTGAAAAATGTATTTAGTGGTTTTTGTCTACCAGGACATGCAAAACCTAAAAGTACATGTCTAACTTTTAAATACACTGCACCTTGCCATATGGGCTGTTTAGGGCCTACCTTAGGGGTGACTTATATGTATTACAAAGGGAGGTTTAGGCTTGACTAAAGTTTTATTTTGATAGGTTGAGTAGGCAGTTTAAAACTGCACACAGGCTGCAATGGCAGCCCTGAGATATGTTTGAAAACGCTACTTAGGTGGGTGGCACAATAAGTGCTGCAGGCACAATGGTAGTGATCCAGCGGTAATTTCACGGTAATTTCTTAATGCAAAACCTCATTTACCTCTAGTTTACCGCTGTAAAGGTGGTGGACCCTTGCCACCGTGTATTACCTTCAGGAGACTTTACATAAACATGAAAAATCAAAATGTAATTAATATTTAAGCCAATAAAGAGAGTTGTGAGTATTTTAAAGGGTTTTATTTTCTAGTTTATAGTTAAGGGTCTCTGACCCTTTATTCATTAGTCAAATATCAATCAGGTTACAGAATTGGAAAAACAGGAAAAATAGAATTAATACAGAACATATTACAGATTGAATACAAAGCACTCCATAAAGGAAGGGAATGAAGCATCAAATGTCAGTCAGAATTCTTTAAAGAGTTCAGGAAAATATAATTCAAGAGTGAGTTTTGCAAGGCTAATCAATAATTAATAATTGTCAAAAATCTCCCATAAAGAGAAATAAATGCATAAGAAAAATAAATCTTTTCAGAACTAGTTAGTTAGTCAAAGCATAAACTTAGAGTTTTAGCATCTAAATCTAAACCTGTTCCATCAGCTGCGTTCTCTGCCCTGGTCTGTTCAATCTGTCTCTCTGTGTCTCACACAGAGAGGCTGCCCGCCCTTCACAAGACCACAGAGGAATGTGATCTGCCTTGCCAAAAATATGACGTGCAAGGACTCTCTTAAAAAAATATGAGCAAGAGCCCCTCCTCCCTCTGTCTCTCCTCGGACGCAATCTCCTCCCAGGCTGCACCCGCGCCGTTCACGTACCTAACCCATATGATGTCTGTGTCAAATCTGCTTCTTCTCCTCTCCTCCCTCTAAGACTTCTAAGGCGTCTAAGGCTGCTAAGGCTAAAGCTGACACGGCCCCTAAGGGGTCATTATTTATACTCTAATTCTTGGCTGACTATACTAATAATGTTGCAGTTTCAGTAGAAACTCGCACTGTGATTGGTTAGCACAGGTGACATAGGGGTCTCATCATCCTGTTCTCATTGCAAATCCAACCCATACCGGTTCTGACAATGGAAGCGTTAAGGCTTAATACAGTCATATGTAACACCATCAATAATTATACAATATTGCAACATTTATGCAGAAAAGTGTATCAGTCCATTTCCGTCTCGCTTTCACATCGCACGCAGGGATGACGTCTCCCACAAACACTGTTACATTGACACGGTGACAAGAGTGTACAGTTCATTGTGGCCTTGACCCATGTGTCTTCACTTGAGGCACTTGGCAGTTCATGCAGCTGGCTCTGCGCATGCATCTCTCATGCAGCACACTGCCAAAAATTCTCAGCCATGCTGGATTCCTAGGCAGCCATTTTATAGTGGGCCCAAATGTATACTAAAGTAAAAACAAACACAAAAGAATATTAATTTATGAAGTAAAGCCCATTATGTTTACCTCCCCCATACTAGTACCCTGTATTAATTATTACCTAGCAAAAGCTATTAATTTAAAGCAGCTTTTCTCTTATTTGTGCACACATGCAAAATGTGCAATGTACAACATAGCATAAACATGCTCTAGTGCAAATTTTCAAAGCGCAAACAGTTAATACATACTCATAGCAACATGCTCTAATGTTTTAGATAGCTTTACATGCAAAATGTGTTTGCCCCATGTGTAGTGTTGGTGCATGGTTGATTAATTAATACACATTATAAGAAGATGTGTTATGAACTGAATATGCATTGTCTAAATATGCAACAAAGCCAAAGTCTCTTGAGACAGGAACAGGGAGTGTAGATTACAAGGAAAAGGAGCTGGGCAAAGCTAAAGAGGCCACAGTGAGCCTTCTAAAGGAAACTGAAATCACGAGTTTTCTACACTGCAAAAACACATGTTAATTCAGCACAAGCATTTCAGACTGAAAGCATTTTGACCAGGCCTCATTTCATGTCTTTCACTTTGCATGCACCAAAAGTGCCACTTTTAAAAAGCATTTGACTAGGCCTCATTTCATGTTTTTCACTTTGCATGCACCAAAAGTGCCATTTTAAAATGCAGTCTGTCTGAAACACAAAAATAAAGCAATGCCTGAATCCAGATGAAATCTGAGCTACATCAGTAGCATTTCATTTGCAGGCACTGGTTACATGTTTGACCACTTTACTAGGGACTTACAAGTAAATTACATGTGCCAATCAAGTGTAGGCCAATTGTACCATGGTTTAGGGACTGCACACAAGCACTTCAGTGTTGGATAGCAGTGGTAAAGTGCACAGAGTCCTAAAAGCCAACAAAAACAGGTTAAGAAAACAGGAGAGGTGAAGGCAAACGTTTTGGGGGTGACCTTGCAGAGAACGCAAAGTCCAACACAAACCATATATTTTATGTATGGGATACCATAAAGGCATATTTGAGAGGTATAATGATCCAATATTTTAAGAGAATGAGAATGCAAAAAAGATCAGTCAGTTTAAATCAAAAAATCAAATTCTATGTAAACATCCAAATAAAATTACTGACAAAAAGGGATCCTCATAAAAAGAAAATTAGTAGGGATCAAATGGCAGGTGCTCAAGAAAAATAAAGCAGTGGCTTCTTCAATTTAATTCGGAGTACGTCTTGAAAAATAAAGAGCAGATAATTGAGTTTGGAGAAATAAGTGGTAGAATCTTAGCTTGGTAAGTAATAGGTAAAAGTATTGCCAATAAAATTAAAGGTATTAGAAGGAGGAATTAAATGTGAGTGACTGATAATGATGTAAAAGGACACATTTGCAATTTTTTGTGACTTGCTCCATTCAGAACCTAGGGTCTCACACAATGATTTGATTAACGTCTTTTTGAATTCTCTAACATTATCTACTTTATTTTTGGCCAATTAAAACCTTTTATAAAAAGAAATATTAGTGTATGAGTTATCTAAGATATTGAATATGCAAAAATGGCAATGCTCCTGGCCCTGATGGGCTTCCCTTGGGAATATGGAAACTTTTATTGGAAAATACTTAATCACCTTGTCTTCATTTTTAATAAACAAGGGAACGATTCTGTATTCTATAAGTCATATTGACCAATCTCTTTATTAAATTCTGTCAGTAAACTACACAAGAAAATGTTGGCAGAACAAATTGAAAGTACTATAACATCATTTGGGTATCCAGGCCAACAAGGCCTTATTAGAGGCTCTCACAGTACAATAAATATAGCTGAGCTAATATCCTGTATTTACTCAGCAAATATATCTGGATGACCACTTTTATGTCTCACAGCAGATGCACAAAAGCATTTGATTTAGTCCAATGGCAGTGCCTGTAGGATGTATTCTGTAAGTTTAGATTTATTTTCTGAGAGTATTATGACAGCTGTATTTAAAGCCTATGGCTCTAATAGTGGTTAATGGAGGTCAAAGAAGGTAAGTCACAATTTATAGAGGGACTCCACAGGGATGTCCTATGATCCTCCTGTAACTTGCTTTGATTATTGAAACCCTCACTACATCACATTAATATTTGTGTTCAGCTCAGGAATAACAAATGAGCAAATCATCATCATATCAATTAGTAACCTAATGGCAAATAATAGACATTCTGAAAGTGTTGCTATCATTTTAGGATATAAAATTCATATTTATTAATCCATATTAATTATATGGAACAGGAAGCAATTGATTGAGGTGCAATCATTATCAGATGTAGCATTTGTTGATAAAATAAACTACTTAGGGGTGAAAATAACTAACACAAATGCAACTCTGTATTCCGCTAATAATATAAATAAGCTTGTAGGGATGAAAAAGGAACTAAATTGGAACTAATGTTGCCACTTTCAGTAATTGGTTGGATTTACAACATCAAAATGATGATCCTCCACAAACTTTTGTATTTATTCTAGATGTTACCAAATCATATGTGGGTTAAGTTTTCTTTAAATATCTAGAAACAAGGATTAACCAATATATCTTGCAGAACAAAAAAAATAGAATCTTTAGACACATGTTAAACTGAGTAATATGTCACTATCTGGGACCCCTCTTCCCCAGAGCTGCAGGGGGTGGATATCTAACTGACTGGTGCGAGGACTTGGATCAATGCACCAATACGAATTAGAAATCCAGCTGGACAGCAACCTGTACCCAACTCAGTCAGCAGTACTTTGCAGGAAGTGCTTTCTAGTCATGATCAGTCCCCCTAGATGAGTTCAGGGAAAGAGTGGAACTCCAAACCCTCTTCTGGAAATGATATAACTCACTCAAAATAACACTAGGAAGCAGGGGATATACTTTAAAATGTTTATTTCTAAAACCCAAGTCTATTGTATAAAATATGAATGATAACCACACAGAATGCGAGAATTAATGCGACATGGTCAGCAAAAACAATATGAGCACTCCTAACATAGTTAGCAAGTTCCTAGCATCCTAGCACCCTATAGTTCCTCTAAGCACTATGCAAAATTTTAACAGAAGCAGTAAATAGCAAGCCTATAAATTGAGTTTCTTAAGATGGATCACACGGCATACATTCTCTTTGTATAAAATAGCTGTTTAGCTGTTCTCTATCACAGCCTTATCCTAGTACTGATAAACAGTGCAAAGCTGAAGGCCACTTCTCTACACTGCTGCGGGAACTACTTCCAGTTGAGGCTGGTTGTCACTGAAAACCAGTGTGACCTCTAGCATGATAGTCTTGCGCAAAGTCCCTCGGACTTATGATCAGATACGTGGGTTTACTTGCAGGCACTAAAGCATCAACAAGACTAAACAAATACTTGTCAGTTTATACTCTAAACAACTATGATGTTATGGAATGATATCCGTTTGAAGATATTCCATGCAGTTCAATAAAAGAGAGACTCTGGATGCGTGGCTGGAGATCCACTTTTATTTGCGGTAGTAGTGCACTTTTCAAGTGCCAGTTACGGAATGACAACCAACCGTTAATACACATATCTATATCATTCCCAACATTTTCCAATACAAACATTCCCCCCCACGAGAACAGAACATCATGAGGATAATGTAAGATGACCATGAGCGCGACACACCATGTCACGCTCATGCTCACGAGGACATGCAAGCTGAACAAAGCTCACGTGCACGCAACACACCTTCCCCCCTAAAAAACAAAACAAATAAAAATAAAAACAAAAAGAAATACAAATAAAATGAGTATTAAGATACATTCTAAGACATGACATAATCTTGGAGTCTCGCAGGAGGACGACGAGAACGAATACACCTTGGAGGATCACCAATATCTCTTGTGGAACATGTGTCTAAAGCTTTGGTGCAGTCTTGTTCCTTAATGTCAAGAAACACATTGCTCCCATGATCATTATTAATGATCGTTCCTCCCTTAAACAAAGAAATCCTGTTGAGATTCCAAACACTTCCTCCATCCACTCTTACAGCATTTTTATAAACCTCCATTACACTTTTGGGAGATGACCATATTGGATAACCTTTGCCAACAACATTTTTCCTTTTGATTCGCACTAAAGATCCAATCTCAACAACCTGTTTGTTAACCGGCACTTGCTTCTTACTCATATCTTGTTTCATCTTTTCTTTATATTCCTCAACTCTGCACCGGACTTTTTCATAGTCAACATCAGTAAAGTCACTTAACTTACTTTGCTTTTTCTTCAGCCACCAAGGAACAAGCTTGGTACTGGGCTTGCGTCCCCTCAACAATTCAAAGGGACTGACTAAAGTCACCGAATTAGGAGAAGTTCTGTATGCTAATAGCATGGATTGTAAAGCATTTCTCCAATTTAACCCACCTTTTACTGATAAGTGAATAGCCTCCTTTATGACACGGTTAAATCTTTCAACTTGACTGTTTGCTTCAGGGTGGAAAACTGCAGTTTTCTTATGCGTAATTCCACATTTCTAAAAAAAACTCCATCTTATTACTAACAAACTGAGGATTATTATCAGTGACAATTTCTTGGGGAATACCTTCCCTACAAAAACTTCATCCAAGAATTCTATTACTTTTTCTGAAGTGACATCCTTTACCATCTTGACCTCAGGCCACTTAGAAAAATAATCAATCAAAACAATACCAAAAGCTTCTTGTCTAGGCAAAACAGAAAACGGTCCAATAATATCTAAACCCAACTTACGCCAACGACCATCCGGAAATTCCACAGGATGTGGCTCAGGACGTAGAGCAACTGCTGACTTGTCACTGGAAGCACATTCAGAACAATTTCTTATAAGACGTTCTACAGATAAATAAATGCCCGGCCACCAAAAAGATTCTCTGACATGTCTCCTCGTTCATGATATTCCCAAGTGACCTTCATGGGCTGAAACAACAATGTTCTTCCTCAAATTGTAGGGAGGGACAAATTTGTCACCTCTTAAAACAATACCATTTTCGATAGCTAATTCCTCCTTAACTTTGAAATAACTCGTTAACTCACCTGACAACTTCCTTTCTTCAGGCCACCCTTGCAAAATATGATGCATAACCTTTTTCAATTCCTCATCTTTACTCATTTCACTTAACCATAAATCTTCTTGGACAATAGTTTGTTCACCACAAACTAAATTAACGTCATGGAAGGTAAAGGCTACTTCATAATCTTCAATCTCCATTTTCTCAGTGTGAGGTGGGGAGGGAGGAAACCTAGACATGCCATCAGCATGTACGTTAGATTTACCTTGAACATATTCCAACTGGAACTGAAAACTCTGCAACCTAGACGCTAATCTAGCTAATCTTGCAGACATAGTATGGCCACCACCAGGTGCCATCATAAACATGGGCTTATGGTCAGTTTTAATAATAAATTTAGTGCCCCATATAAATGTTCTAAAGTGTTCGGCACCCCATACACAAGCTAAGAGTTCCCTCTCTATTACAGAGTAATGTTTCTCTGAATCGCGTAGAGTTCTTGACGCATAAGCTACAATCCATTCCTTTGCACCATCTCTTTGCCTTAACACACCACCTAAACCAGAGCTGCTGGCATCCACCATAATTATGCATTTTTTTCCACTTACAAATGGCTTTAGACATGATGCATTTACAATAAAGCTCTTCAAATTAGTAAAAGCCGCAGACATTTCATTTGTCCATTCAAACTTTGCATTTTCTTTTAGAAGACACCTAAATGGGTCAACTTTAGATGCATAATTGGGAATAAATTTTGCATAGAACTCAGTGAGACGCAGAAAAGCTACTAACTGTTCTTTGGATGTGGGAATTTCAGCATTAGTAATATTCTCAACATGGTTACGTTTGGGTTTGATACCAACACCACTGATAGTGTGTCCTAAATATTCTACCTGAGATGCTTTAAATCTGCATTTATCTGCACGAAGAGTGAGGCCTTTGCTTGACAATGCAGAAAGTACATTGTTTAAATTGTAGTCATGCTCCTCAGCATTTTTACCATACACAAGAATATCATCTTGGAAGGCTATTGCACCTGCTAGACCTTCAAGAGTTTCCTTCATTAATCTTTGGAAAACTGAAGCGGCACTGGCAAGGCCAAATGGCATGCGGCAATATCTGTACAAACCCTCAGGAGTTATGAATGCGGTGAGATTTTTTGATTCATCATCCAAAACCACCTGATGATAGGCACTGGCCAAATCAATACAAGAAAAAACTTGTGCACCAACTAACGTAGAAACCATTTCATGTAGATTGGGTAGAGGATGGGCATCTACCCAAATGGCATTATTCAACCTGCGTAAGTCCACACATAATCTGAGCTCACCAGTGGGTTTAACCGAAATAACAATCGGAGAAACCCATGGAGATGATTCAATAGGTTCAATTATTCTTTTAGTGCACAAATCTTTTAAAATGTCTTTAAGCTTAGATCTGTAGGATAAGGGAACATTTCTTACCCTGTGACGAATTGGAATAGCATTGTTACCAAGCTTAATGCAATGTTTAAATCCTTGGTACTCTCCCAATTTGTTAGTAAAAACATTAGGAAATTTGCTTTTTAAATTTGAAACAAATATAGCATTGTCATTATCTGGAGTCTCTGGAAGATCAATCACATAAACAGGTTGATCTCCATGTGCTCTTGGTGTGGCCAACCCAAAAGTGATTGTCCAGATTTTGCTACATAAGTTTTACCATATGTGTGACGTACTGAAAATTCTAAGTTGGGCCAAAAATTTCCCACTAGATCAATTTTATATCCAGTATATCCACCAGGTGCTACATCAGGAGGAAACAATTTCTTGTTTGGCCATTTGTCATTAACAATATTTTGTGCAATGATAGTGTTCCATGCACATGAATCAACAAGAAGTTGTACATCAACACCATCAACACTAATAGTGCAAGAGGGAAACTTGCTGACACTTTCCCTCCCACAAATATTAAAGACAGTGTTGATATCATTTTCATGGTCATCATAGGAGTTTTCTCATTCACTGTAATCTTGGATCATATTTACTCTTTTGGGTATAGACCTACACACTTTACTGAAGGGTCCTTTTTTTCCACATTTAGAACAAATTTTGTCACTAGCGGGGCATAGTTTTGAATTACCTAAATGCCCAGGACTTCCACATCTATAACATAAAAATACATGTTTTCTATTATCTATCCTCATACCTTTATACTTCCCATCAGATTTTGAAAATTTTCATTCTTTTTCAAATTAGTCTTCTTGGTTTTGTCTATTTCTTTAGAAATACTGAAAACTTCAAATTTTTCCTTACCTCTAATCTCCTTCACAAAGTTTTCTGAGTGCTCAATAGATTTGGCTATATCAATAGCAGCATTTAAGGACATATCAGATGTGGTCCACAACCTTTCTTGGAATTTTTTGTTATTAGTTCTCATAAGAATCTGATCTCTAAGCACCTGTTCGTAGGAAATATGTTCGAAATCACAAGTTACTGCAAGAGATCTAAGTGCTGAAACGAAATCTTCGATAGTCTCATCAGGTTGCTGTTTTCTAGAATTAAAAATAAACCTTTCCATGACCACATTTTTCTTTTTCCCATATCTTAAATTAAGTTGCATAGATGCATATTGATATACATTGACATTGCCAGGATTAATAAGAGCAGGTAAATTTTTGAATTCTTTAAGACCAATACCCCCTAAACAATGTTTTAGCAAGGCCAATTTTCTTTCTGTCTCACAACTCTTCTCCTTCTAAAACTTCAACATAAGCAAGAAACACTGGTTCCCATATCTCCCAATCCATTGATGGTTCACCAGGAGAAGACAGAAATGAAGGAGGAGGAACAATACCAGCCATAATACAATGCAACAATATTACAAGTAGAAATAAATAAATAAAATTAACTTTAAATATAAATTGTGTGCATATTACGAAGTACTAATAGTGCAGAATTAAGAATAAATATGGCCTGTGTTCTTGCAATAAAAAAAAATTAAATGAAGTTTCGTTATTTGGTTGAAGAAAGAAATGTCATGCAATTCAAGACTTGACTGTTATAAGTTTGGGCGCGTAGAAAACACTATGTATGCACTCACAAATTGAAACTAAACATGCGCGTGTGGAAAGCTCTCCGTAAAATGCTCCCGTTATGAAGAAAGACAGCTCCGGTTTTAATGCTCCAAGAATACGATGGTTACCATGGAAACAATCACCAAACGTAACGTTGACATGCGCACATTGCCTAGGACACGGCAATACTTGCACACGTGACGATGATTCCTGCGTCACTACGTTCGGCGTGACGAAGAAGGCAGAGATTAGAACGGCCGTTGGAGGCGAGCGAAAGGAAGCTCAAGCCTCGTATATGCAAAAAGGTAGGAGGACTCTTTAAAATTACAATAGAACATCCGAAGTAAGGAAATAATCAAATGCACCAATGGTGTCCTGAATTCCCAACTCGAAAAAACAAATCCATGAATAGTATGCACTCCAGCACAAGAAGTATCCTATTTGTTCCAAAATACCCAAAATAGCGTAGCTTAATGCCCGCTCGTTGCCAGTGTAGAGAATGATATCCGTTTGAAGATATTCCATGCAGTACAATAAAAAGAGAGACTCTGGATGCGTGGCTGGAGATCCACTTTTATTTGCGGAAGTAGTGCACTCTTCAAGTGCCAGTTACGGAATGACAACCAATCGTTAATACACATATCTATATCATCCCCAACATTTTCCAATACAAACATTCCCCCCCACGAGAACAGAACATCATGAGGATAATGTAAGATGACCATGAGCGCGACACACCATGTCACGCTCATGAGGACACGCGAGCTGAACAAAGCTCGCGTGCACTCAACAATCAGATACCTGGGTTTACTTGCAGGCACTAAAGCATCAGCAAGACTAAACAAATACTTGTCAGCTTATACTTTAAACAACTATGATGTTATGGAAGCGTCCATAACAAAAACAGTAAAATATTTCAGCCTAGATAGGAGGCAACATGATGCTGATATTTCTGCAAGTGTCTAAAACTTCACACTTTCTACTAAAAGAAATAAAATAATCTGTAAGCAGGCATATAAGGAAAATAGAAGAATCGAAAAAGGGAATTGTCACAGTATTCACAGCAAATTGACAAATAAGCACAACTGGATTAGCAGGACCAGAGATTAGAAAATATGACTGGGCCGTCTGATTGAATGACTCACAATCTCTTTTAGCAGCAGGTAGATGCCAAGGCACTGAGTTAACATTTTTATGGTATATGGTATTGAGATGGATATCTGTCAAAATTCAACCACTCAAAATACATTTAAAAAAATGAACCCTAAGATGATTCAAATTCTTGAGCCCATTTGGTATGATATACAAATGTTCCTAATTTCAATCATCGCATCAATTCTGCCTGGCCTCTCAAACCTAAATAATAAAATATAATATTTTTTTTTTTAATTGCAGACAATGTGGGAATAATCCATAGTTTTGAGACGATATCACAAAATAAAATTACAGTTTTATTTTATATAAATTAAATTATATGCTAAAATCTAACAGGGTACTGGTAACCTTAAAGAGGCTTCCATATCAATTTTTAGCAGCTATGTATTCAACAGAATATCATTCAAAAGATTTATTCAAATGCTAACAAATGGATCATAAAACTGGAACACTGATGGGAAAGTGTTGATCTTGATGCCTCTGTAAATATCTTGGCAAGTTCCATGGCTTTTTTGATGAACAAATGTTATTGTTTTCCAAACAGCAGTACAGTACACGTAGGCCAACAGTGTCACAGCTTGCACCACATCACATAGATACATAATATTCAATCCCATAAATCCAGTCAATGGTATTCCCACCATTTACCCCATATCTTCCTGTGCTTTTGCGGGGAGCCTCTGGCAACATAAATGGGTTTTTATTGTTGGGCACACCAGTCCACCCCTGTCCGCCATGCGACCATTGAGGGGCTTGCAGGGATTCCCATTTTCAGGCAATATCCCTTTTGACTATCAGCGTGACAATTCCAATGAACGTTCGTTTGGCCCTTGGGCCACCAAGGCCGTCCAGCAACCCTAGTAGGGCTACTCCGGGGGTGAGGTCTATAGGCTCGTCAAGTACCAATGAGAGTTCTTGCGCTATCTTCTGCCAGTATCAAATTATCATGGGACATGACCAGACCACGTGGTAGAAATCAGCCTCAGTGTAGAGCAATGGAAGAAGGTGGCCTGGGAGAGCTTGCCAGCTTGGTAGAGTCACAGAGGGGTCATATTAGTTAGGTGGAGATTGTTAATCTGGATCAACCTGAGGCGGGTAGAGATGGCCAGTTCCTGGGGGCCATCCTAGCCTCTCTCCAGTTTACATTGTCCAGATTCCCGACCCACTCCTCCCACCTTTGTTTCAGTGTGGCTAACCGATTTTGGGCGTGGATGACCAAGGAGCAATATATCTAAGAAAAAGCACCCAACATCAGCTTCCCATCAGTAGGTTAGCCTCAAGAGGGCTGAATTCAGGAATATCAGTTTCAGGGCGGTTGTCAGCAGTAAGTGCATGTCGTAATTGCAGGTACTTGGGAAACGGTGTGAGAAAGTTGATACTAGTTGTATACCTCCTTGAACGTCTGTATGCGGCTACCTACCCAGATTTCTCCAAGGACAGTAGTGCCTATCTTGTCCCATTTTGCAAACCCCTTCAGTCCCACAGAGTGATGTAACCACTTCCTTTGTCATAGGGGGTCAACAGTGTCAGTTTACTTTCCTACCCGTAAGGTGAACTGCCTCTCTTCAGCACAAGAAGAACACTCGGGTGATCCCAGGGAGAAAGTAAGGGATTGGATCTCCATATAAAATTCCCATTATCTTATCCAGTCCCAACAGACCAAGCTCTTCCTGGTAGGCGAGGTCATCCCATCTCCCATTGAACCAGCCATTAATAACGGTCAACCGAGAAGCTCTATAGTAACATTGGAGCTCTGTAGACGGAGACGCTCAGCAGTTGGCGTAGGCAATCCAGGGGCGACCTCCCGCCCACGAAAAAGAGCGGATGATGGAGTTGAGGGATTGGAACCACTGATGGAATATAGGAAGCAAAAAATGTGGAACACATACAGGAAGCGCGGTGGTGTCATCTTGAAAAGGGCTACTCGTCCCAAAACATGAAGTGGGAGACGCGTCTATTTCTGAAGCTCCCTTTTCATGTTGGTTATTAGGGCTGTCAAGTTACGGCTCCAAGTGAGCTCTGGAAGCAGTGAGATGTGAATACCCAAGTATTGAAAGGTTGAGAGGGGTACTGGGATACCAGATTGTCAGGAGCAGACACTTGAATTCCCCCTAACTGGGACTATCAGGGATTTGGTTTTGTTCACCCGAAGTCCAGTGGCCTCCTCATATATAACTATTATCGCCAGGGATTGAGGGCCCGAGGTCTGTGGGTTGGCTAGAAAGACCAAAACGCTGTCTGTGTATCACACAATTCTCTCTTCCCGCCCAGCATCCCAGGAACACCCTTGAATTTGGGCTTTGCAGCTCATGAGTCGTGCAAGGGGTTCAATCGCCAGGGCAACAGGAGGGGGGAGAGAGGGCAGCCCTGAAAGGTGCCCCTGCGTATAGGAAAGGGGGTGGAGAATGAACTGTTTATTTGGACTTGTGCTGATGGCTGGGAGTACAGTAGCTGAATAAGTTTAAGAAAGTGGGACCCTAGTCTGGCATGAACGAGGACATTGTTTAGAAAGGACCAATCAACCGTGTCAAATGCCATCTCGAAATCTATGAAGAGTAGAGCAGCGGGATGCTATTAGCGGTGTGCCTGAGAGAGAGCCAACTGGACTCTGCGGATGCAGTGTTAGGTACTGCAGGTCAGCATAAAGCTGCATTGGTCTGAGTGAGTTAGGTAGGGCAGGGTCAGTCGTAGCCAGTGGGCTAGGACCTTGACAAAGATCTTAATCTCAGAGTTGCTTAGGAAAATGGGGCGGTAAGAGGTGCATTGATCAGGGGTGGCCCATTGTAGGGATAACCCCAATGGAGGCCGTGTCGAGCTCTGGGGGGGAAGGCACCTTTAGTGGTTGCTTCGAATTATATGGCGAGAAGGTGGGGAGCCAGTGTACTGTGGAATTTCCATTAGTATTCGATAGGAAAGCCATCCGGGCCTGCTGTTTTACCTGCCTTCATTTCCAAAAGTGCCATGTCTATTTTGTCAGTTGTAATATGTTGATCAAGGTCTCGGGCTAGCGAGGCAGGATAGAGGGGAGTGGAATCTCAACCAGTAATGGGTATGTTACTTCCCGTGGAGGCCGTGGTCTGAATTGACGAACACTTGCACTATATCGGAGGTGCGTGTCTGTATGGATCCATGATCTGAGGGACAACTCTGGAAGCAGTTTCTTTGGTGGCCAGCCAGTAGAGGAGATTCCCAGATTTATCTCTGTGCTCATTGACCCTTTGGGTTGTCACTCTCCAGCACTGTCTGGCCTCTTCCAGTGAGATTTGTCTCTGAGGCTCTTGCCACCTCCAGTCGGCGGCTGAGATCCGATGTCTGAGTCAGGACCTTGCGCTCCAGAGCAAGAATTTGGGCCCCAAAGGCCATAATCTGTGCTAATGGCTTCTGTTCTTTGCCTCAGATAAACTTCCTTGTCAGGCCTCTAAATTGTAGGTTTGCTGGCTGGCCAAAGTGTGCCAGCCAAGTCCACTGTTTAGATTTGTCTCAAAGTAAAAGCGAAGCTCAGACTCCAGGTAGTCAGAGCATTGTTGGTCCGTGAAGTACTATGCATTGAGGCGCCACATGGACCTTTTGGCCAGTTCCAAGGAATCCATGCACATTGTGAGTAGGGCATGGTCGGACATTCCCCGAGGGAGCATGTTGATTTCAGACATCCGAGAGATGTCTTTGGTCGGGAGGAAGAGGAGGTCAATATGTGACATCGACTTGTGGCCAGCGGAGTTGTGGTTAAAGGGCAGGTCCTGGGGATGCCAGTTCATCCAACTGTTACATAGCCCCAGTGAATCCAACCAGGCCATGAGTTGGCGGGATTGGGAAGTATGTCTTGTACCGGAGGGACTTGTTGAGTCTGTCTCTGGGTCGAGGACTGCGTTGAAATTGCCTCCTTCGATAGTGGTAACCACTGGAAGGTTTAATTGGACGGTAGTCAAAGAACTCAGTGTAGAAGAAAGTGTCTTGTTTGTATGTAGCCCAACACAAAATTGTCCTGTTTTGTCCTCAAATAGGCCCTCCACCTTAATGTATCTACCATCAGGGTCTGTGTGGACATTGGTCACTGCCAGAGGAAAGAGCCTGTGTAGCAAGATAACACTATATATTCAAAAAGGAGCTATAGAGGGAATCAGAGTCCCAGGTCACCCTCCCATCAACTCTAAATCAAACACCAAAGACCTGGAACTAATAGGCAATATCATTCATTTTATAAAAGTTTTGGATTAATATGGGATGATATTCTAACCATTTCCCACACTCGGATACTCTTGTATACACTTTATCCTAATCCAATACGCCTAGTTAATTAACAATTTAAAACCACCCACCTTGAGAAACCAGTTGTCTATCAAGTCACTGAAACAACCACACACAGAAAATAAAGTGTGTATCCCACCAAGAAAAAGTGTGAGAGAAATGAGAAAATGTCTCACGTATGCACCACCAGAACGGGCCACTGGCAGGTTCTCACCAGCTCGCCCAAGTACTTATCATCATCGATCACTTTCTCATGTGAAAGAAGAAAAAGAGAAAATTCTCCGTGTCCAGTGTAAGGGAAATGAAAACATAAATGTATGGAAAAGACCCCGTAACAGATGAGACACAAGTAGTCTCTAATAAAAATTAAGCTGCACTCACACACCTACTTATGTTTTTTTTAATCCAACACGTGAGTACGCCCAATATTAAAAACACGGCATGTTGTGAACCACTTCAAGGACGGCCAACATGTTTCATTGCCAGTTCAATAGTAGCGGCAAATTCATCAGGGCAACCGAGGTCACACGTCACCTCCCTGGACGTCTACTGTAATATCACAAAGTGACTGACAAACATAGAAAGACAGACTGGTTAACTCATTAGAGAGCACACCCTCAGACTTTACTCTAGAACAGGTAAAAAATTGAGTGGACTGAATTATCGCTCCACTTCCCATTACGTTGGCAAATACTCATATTTACCTAATGAGAGCCATGGGCCCACATACCAGCTCTCAAGAGTCACAGGGGTGTATACCATATACCCGTGTGGAGGGTGTTCAGTTTGTGATTTGACAGACAAGACAACGAGTGTGCAGTTGCTGAACGGAAGAACATGGAATCTGAACAAGTTCAGTAACTGCAACTCAATGAATGTGATTTATAGGCTTACATGTCATTGCGGGTTGCATTACATCGGCCTCACGTCACGCAAGATTAAGGTCCGGGTGCAGGAACATTTAAGTACCATTAAATCAGGGAAATTAACCACTCGGTTAGTACAACATTTCAAGGAACACCAACATGGTTACAGAGATCTGAAATGGGTGGTATTGGAGAAGGTATTGGGCGATTCAAGTAATATGGAGAGGATACTGGCCACTAAGGAGGCTCGTTGGATTTTTTCCGAGAAAGTGGACCAGATTGGTCTTGACGACCAAATTGAGTGGAATAAGATCAGTAAACAGTAACACAAAAAATATATATCTGAGGATGCAAATATAGGGGGGCTCCCCGAGGTTGCTGTTACTATATGGCGTGTCTGCCTTCAATGCATATCCATTTAATAATCTCTGATATACTGATTAAGGTGCCCACCGGTCATCTTTAGGGACACTTATATATCCCTTTGAATTTAATAGTCGTTTTTTTAACATTATTTGCTATACCGCATTTATGAGAGTTGAGGGGTTGGAGATGTTGATAGCGTCGAGCGGAGCAGTCGTTATTTCAAAGAATATTGGTCTCCCCCTTTTTTAATCCTGTGTGCTATTTAAACCACAGCTCCCCGTATTTCTCTGTATTGTTCTGTTAAATGCCGCTTATATGAGTATCAGTTTTGTCTATTAGACATCTTAAGATGGCCGCCGTTTTACCTTTCGTGATCACGTGACATTCGGCAACGTAATGACGAGCCTAGACGTGGATCACGTGGTGTCAAGTTAAAAATGGTGAGTGCGTGTAGATGTTGAAGACGCCGGGACGATTGACTGTGTGCTCTTGTGCACAACGTGGTAAGGAGACAGGGGATGCAGAAAATACGGGGTGGAGATCGCCAGTATGTGAGGAAGTTTGATGCGAGAGAGATGCTTCTTATCATAACCTATGTATGACTCTTACGCTGATGTCTGATTTTGCGGAGTGATCGACCGGGTGGAGACGAGGGGTTATAAGGAGTTAGCGCGAGTAACCCTAGACCCCAGATGGAACTAAATTAAAGGAACAGGCGCTATAACACTGTGAATTTGTCTATATGGCATTTTTATAATTGTGTGTGAGTGTGTGCTGTGATGCAAAATTAAGAGCACGTTAAAGGCGGGATGATAAGTTATCTTATCGATCCGGTTATGTTTTATGGAATGAGGAGGGCTGTACTTATGGGTACATGCTAACTTGTTATATCTATTTCCACAGATCATTTTATGAGCAACAAAAGTGCTGACAGGAAAGGGGGTTATTAATATATATGGTATACACCCCTGTGACTCTTGAGAGCTGGTATGTGGGCCCATGGCTCTCATTAGGTAAATATGAGTATTTGCCAACGTAATGGGAAGTGGAGCGATAATTCAGTCCACTCAATTTTTTACCTGTTCTAGAGTAAAGTCTGAGGGTGTGCTCTCTAATGAGTTAACCAGTCTGTCTTTCTATGTTTGTCAGTCACTTTTTGATATTACAGTAGACGTCCAGGGAGGTGACGTGTGACCTCGGTTGCCCTGATGAATTTGCCGCTACTATTGAACTGGCAATGAAACATGTTGGCCGTCCTTGAAGTGGTTCACAACATGCCGTGTTTTTAATATTGGGCGTACTCACGTGTTGGATTAAAAAAACCATAAGTAGGTGTGTGAGTGCAGCTTAATTTTTATTAGAGACTACTTGTGTCTCATCTGTTACGGGGTCTTTTCCATACATTTATGTTTTCATTTCCCTTACACTGGACACGGAGAATTTTCTCTTTTCTTCTTTCACATGAGAAAGTGATCGATGATGATAAGTACTTGGGCGAGCTGGTGAGAACCTGCAAGTGGCCCGTTCTGGTGGTGCATACGTGAGACATTTTCTCATTTCTCTCACACTTTTTCTTGGTGGGATACACACTTTATTTTCTGTGTGTGGTTGTTTCAGTGACTTGATAGACAACTGGTTTCTCAAGGTGGGTGGTTTTAAATTGTTAATTAACTAGGCGTATTGGATTAGGATAAAGTGTATACAAGAGTATCCGAGTGTGGGAAATGGTTAGAATATCATCCCATATTAATCCAAAACTTTTATAAAATGAATGATATTGCCTATTAGTTCCAGGTCTTTGGTGTTTGATTTAGCAAGATAACACCCCTGGAAACCCTGGGCAAGCCTTGAGTGGTATACCCTGTTGTACCCACAGCTTTTACGGAAGGGGCAGTGGTCCCCCATCAGGTGGTTCTCCTGTTGCATTAGGACAGCGGACTGGAAGCGCTTAGCGTATTGAAGGATGGAGGAACGTTCAATGCGGTCCAGCAGGCCATTCACGTTCCAGGACATAAGCTTAATTTTTGTCATAGGGATCGTGAGCTTAGCATTGGGCAGGTAATGTTACTGATCTGTGTCGGAAATGTGGATGTGGTGTGACAGCATGGTAGGAATCCATCTTGAACCGTGTGTTGATAGTGGGTGTGGGTCTGATCGTGGCTCCTATGACCTAAAAACAATACAGTAGAACCTGTGTCTACAAGCAGTCCTCTTATAACCCCCCACACCATACTTCTAACCCCAAAGCATCTGTCACCCTAAACTTAGTAATAAAGACAATAAACTTAGGCATACAATGGGGACCTCCTCCAATCCAGGATAACAGGCCAAGTATTTAACTGAGTATCTGAGTGCATCTTCCATTTAGCATAGTATCACCTCTAAGTGGTTGACTCATCTCCACCTTAAAGTGGCACTGTTCAAGTAGGTCTTCGTGGTAGACCCGTAAGGGTCTCGACCTGAGGGCCTGAGAGGTTCATCATACGAGGTAGTTGATCGTTCCTCGTGCTGCCAATAGTGGTCATGTGTTCCGACTCAGAGCCAGAGGATTCCGTGTGGCTGCGGTTACAAGCGTGGTTTTTACGGCATCTTGTGTGCCTCTTCCTTGGTGCTTTTGGGTCGGGGGAAGAGAACTCTGCAACAATCATATGTCTGTGTTTCCATGGTCGACTGTGTATCGGAGCTCCCCTTTCTCACCTGCAAATTCCCAGGCCTGCTCAGGTGTTTCAAAGAAGTAGGTTTTGGGGTAAAAGATCGCCTTCAGTTTCGCCCGCAAGATAAGCATGTATTGGAGGTTGAGAGACCGGAGTTTTTCTTTAACCTCATTGAAAGAGCGCCTATGTTGCTGGACCGCCCTGGTGTAGTTGAGAAAAATCATGATGCAAGAGTTCTGAAAACGGAGATCAGGTGGTTTCCTAGCCTCTCTTCCGGATGTCATCTTGAAATTGAAAATTAAGTATCCGGGTGATCAGAGGGCATGCAGGTGCTCCAGGAGGGGGCTGTTGGGCTAAGGATCTATGGGCCCGCTCCGCCACGTATCATGGTGAGAGTGTGCCACCGGGGACCCATGATCTCAGCCACTGGTCAAGAATGTGTTCAGTGTTAGAAGATTGTGAGCCCTCTGGGTATCTGACGAACCAAAAGTGTTCCTGCGAGATCTATTTTCAGCGTCTTAGCCACGTTCTTCTAAGGTTGCCGGGAGGTAAGTAGTTTCAAGACCTGTTTTTTAAGGACCACCATATTGTCTTCCACTGAGCCAGAGTTTGGCTTCAGTGACGTCGCTGACAACATTTCTAAGGTCTTGGTGAAGGAGTTATACGTCGACTCTTCCACCTCGGTCTCCACAGCTGTTCTCGAATTTTCGATTGCCTGGAGGATGGTAGTGAGGTCAGGGGGTCCAAACTTTTGCTGCCATCCTGGTGGACCAGTGGAGGTTCCTGTGGTGCCCAAAGCTGCAGTTGTATATGAGTCAATTTTGGTTTGCACGTGCACAGGCGGCAGAGGTTAATTTCTCCCCATGGCAGCCACAATGTGTCTGGTTCGAAAGATGGCAGGGGGAACCCAGGTGCACCCCAGTTCGCTTACCTCAGGACAGTACAAGTAGTCAGGGTCAAGCCTGCGTTTCGGATCCTGTGGGCCACAGCAGCTGTTAGTCACAGGTCCCAGTAGGTCCGTATGTTAGTAGAAGTAGGACTGCCTCCAGCCAGAGCAAATGTAAGGGGTTTGACCAGAAGGATCTAGATGCACCCTGGCCCACCTACCCTAAGGCAGTAGAAGCAGCAAGGACCAGGCCAGTATTATGGACCTTGCGGCGCACTGCAGTGGTTGGTCACGGGCTCCAGAAGAGTTGTATGCCAGTGAGAGTAGGGCTGTCTCCCGGGCAAAGCAGGTGTCTTTGGACAGGGGGTCAGCTGAAGGGGACCCAGTGCAATTTGGCCTGCTTCCCTCAGGATAGCACGAGAAGCCAGGGCACAGCAGCAGTCTGTCCAATGCTCTTGTAGGTCCGTGTGTTGATGGGAGGCGGTTGGCTCTCACACAGGAGTGGTAGACCCTAGGCTGCTGCAGTGTTACACTTTGGAGAGGCCACCTCAGGGCCTCAGTCCTATGCGCTCTTCGGGCCGTAAGGTCGTCTTCCCTCTTTGCAGGGGTCCAGGCCTCTCAGGGCCGGCAGACCCATCCATCGCTGACCCAATGGACCACAAGCTCCACCACTGTCTTCACATGAGGGGCTCTCCTCCGCCAGCTGCAAGTCCCTCAGTCCAGGAGCCCTTTTTTTCGCAGCAGGAGGAAGCTGGGGGAGAGGAGTCAAAGGCCAGCGAGCGGATGCTTGGGCCCACCGTGAACCTTTAAGAGCACAGGAGGCGTGCCGCCTACCTTCCGTTTGCTGCCACCCACGCAATCGCATGTCCACTCCCACACCCCCGATCTCGCTGCTCCCTATGAACGGTCCCGTGTGCCTTCCGGCTCGGCCAGGAATATCCTCAGGGGCCCCCAGGCTCACCGATTGCGGCCGCAGTAATCTGTGGACTGCTATTATGTGCAGCCCTGCTCCACTGGGCCCGGTCTCCAACTGTGCCCTCCTGCCGATGGCACAGCCCTCGATATCAAGTGGACTTGTATGTGGGTTGGCAGAGACGACGCTTCCCGGTGTCAGCTGTAGGCTCGTTGGCAAGGATGACGGCGGATGTCAGAGGAGGTCGGGAGCATTTCTAAACTTCAACCGCCATCTTGGCTCCCTTGGCCACGTCCCCCAAATTTATGAGTAAAACTGTTACATCCTCCAGATATTTATAGCATTTTTATTTGACCCTTTAGAACACTTAATTGTACTTTTAAAATATTAAAGAAAATTTACTCAGGCACAGTATATAAATGTCCCATATGCAGTAACAGAGATGCTGATCATAATTGCATGTTTTTTTTATTGTTTGGGGTTGGATGGATTATGGTTCAAGATCAATCACTTTTTGAAAATAAGAGTGAATCCTAGTATTAAAAATTATTCAGATCTGGAAGATCTTGGGGTTAGTAACATTTACATCAATGAAGCTGTAAAAACTCAGATGATCATATGTTTGACTTCACCAGTTGTAAAATTATTAATTGTCAAAACATGAAAGAATGTAATTCCCTTGCAGTTTGGTAAATGGTGTAAGAAATATTGTTTACATCTCTAAAATAGAATGGTCTATTGTTAGAAAGGGAGTGTTAAGAAAACAAAAAGGTGGAAAAAAATATATTCTTGTTTGAAATGATCTGGGATAAAAGTATAAAGTATAAGATATAAAGTCTTCAATGATTAGATATCGTAGTTTTTATAATGCCAGACCATCATCTCTTACATCAGATTCTTGAATTGTGTACTATCCTGTGGCTTCCTATCTTTAAAAAATAAAAGAATACTTGGAGTGGAGAAGCAAATGTAACTAATGTCTTGTGGGAATTCCATCATAACACCTAAGGTACTTGAGTGCTGTAGGAATCAAGTCAATCTTGTCCTATATGAAAATGTAGTAGCATACAGGGTCATAGAAAGATATTTGAGAGGTCGCCTCACCCAAAACTTATCATGGCATGCTTCATCATAGGCGACCTCTCACACTGGAGTAGGACAGTACCACTCCAGCGGACGCAACCAAATAAAATTAGGAGTTCTTAGATTTTTTTTACAGGACAAATTCACCGGTTCAGATCACAATTTAAAAATAACTATGGGTATACCCAAGGAGGATTTATTAATGGGTACCCCTAGTGTAGGTTAAAACCAGAATTGTGGTATAAGGGTAGAACGTAATGGTTTATCTAACTACTCGAGAATAGTAACATGTTTCTACCTAACAATAGTGTCAAAAATGGTCAAACATCTACATCAGAGTCAAAGAACTACCTATCCACATAGCACATGAGTTACATGCAGAAACACAGATACTATGCTCTCATACCGCTGGGATGTCCATCATGACATAACCCCAATTTTGGGAAATACGGGCTTCATGGCTCAGAATGAGGTGTGTCTCCTCTGTAGTCACACAATCCGGAGGGCTGAATAGGTCAAATAGACCGCGTCAAACTCTTGACGAATGTGTGACCTCAAAGGAGACGCCCCTCATTCTGATCTAGGAAGTCTGTAGTTTCCTCAAATTGGGGTTATGTCATGATGGATATCCCAGTGGTATGAGAGCATAGTCTCTGTGTTGCTGCATGTAACGCATGTGCTATGTGGATAGGGAGTTCTTTGACCCTGACGGAGACCTTTGGCCATTTTGTGGCACTATTGTTAGGTCAAAACATGTTGGAATTTTCGAGTGGTTAGATGAACCATTATGTACCTTAGGTGTTATGATGTTGTAATCAGGAGGATGCCTTTGGGTTCTTTTTCCTCTTGAATGTCCAATGGGAATTATTTGTGGAAATTCCAGCCCACTCCTTATGACAGCTTTCTTTAACCTGCAGCACCTGACTTTTTGATGCATGTCATCACATTCTGTGACTGTGGGATGTCTGTTCTGTAGGTTCTGTATCAGGAAAATGGCCTCCCGATGGGACATCTCATCCAGAGAAGGAAGCAGGTGGTAGCAGGGACTGACCTTAAGATCCTATTGCGCTGCATCAAAAACATGCCAGAGCTCAACAGTAACAACTCATGCTACACTGCTGGTGAGTTAGGGTTTCTTTTTCCCAATAGGTGACTGAGGAGAGTAATAAGGAAATTATATTAATTTATTGTCATTTTGGCATGCTTGTGTGTGGTGCCAAATCTAGGAAAGAGTGTGAATAGCAAGCAGCTCCTTGCAACATCACCTCCCACTTAAAATACATAATCAAATGAATGACACAGTTTTCATATTCCTTTTTTCCTGAAGTTTATTACTATGGCAATTCACAATCATTTATTGATAAGGAAACATTCATTGCCCTCTGTAGGAGGCTGGCTTAGTATATGGTGCACACTTATTTAAGTGGAGCACCTTGCACTAATCCAGACAACCCCTATGATGATTTTAGTGGTCTTAGACAACCTTAGAAAGCTCTCTAAGTGGTAGCTGTGGAGAACAGCCTTCAGGCTTAGTCCAGAAGGAGTGTGAAGCAGCTTGTTTTACCAGTACTAATCATATAGTGTAGGTTAAACGAAAAAGAAAAAAATGTATTTATTATAAACACTCACTAACACATTGCAATATCTCCTCCCCGGAGATATAATCGCAATACACACAATACTTCAGTAATAGAACAGGTAAGTAGCACATATTCACAGTGGTCTCCAGGGGGAGACCAAACCATATACTTATAAAGTGGGATGAGACCCACGACCAAAGTTGAGACTGGACCCAGAAGACTTAGAAGAGCCAGGGACCCAAGGAACTACCCAAGGTAAGTACCCAGGAACCCCACGGAGGCCGTGTGCAGAGTGGAAACATGACAGCGTGCTTAATACAAGTCAATGAGGAATTTGCGGTTGCAGTCTTCAAGAAGAAGGACCCTTCCCAGATAACCCTGAAGAAACCCCATGGAAGATGGAAAGTTGGAGAGTCACCCCACTCGTGGATACCCCGGGAACCAGGATACCTACACCAGGGAAGCCGGGTGCATAGGTGCGAAGTGACGTCAGGAACCGCCGTAGACCACAATGGAGGACTTCAGTAAAGGTGCCGCTGGCGAAGAAGGTAAAAGAGTCTGGTGGAACCAAGTGTGGATTCAGGAAGAGAGGTACCTGAAGCAGAGGGGACAGAGTCTATGCCACTCAAGAGATACCAGGAGGGCACAGAAGACAAATGCCCACCGATGCCGGAAGATGCAGGAGAGTTGACGGTGACCTTGGCGCTGCAGCTGTGAGGACCAGGCAACTCTGTGGAAGACCATGAGCCATTCACGACCTGTCCCACGTTGGATGTCAAGAGCCAGGGGGTTGGTGTCTGGCGGGAGCACCAACAAGCCTTGGCAGCGGCAACAAACTTGGCAGACTAAAAAGGTGCAGTGTCGGGAGCAGCAAGGTCCAAGGGACTCACCAAGTGCAGGAGAGTCAGAGCAGGCCCTGAGCAAACAGGGAAGCCCACTGGAGCCAAAGAAGACCCTCAAGAGGGCCCACAGGCCGGCGGCACAAGAGCCGCAAGAGGACCTCGAGCAGCTCACCAATGAAGCAAGACCACGGTGCAAAGGATGCGGCGAGGATGAAGATCTTTGTAGCAAGAGATGCTGGAGGCTCGAGCTTCTTGGATGGAGCCCGAAGATCTCTGGAGAAGAGGTCAACAAGCCTTGGCAATGGCAAGTCGACATCATGAACAGGGGTACTGCTCCAGTGGTCCCGACGACAGATACTGACTTCAAGCAGTGCAGGCCTTGAGGGAGTTGCAGAACCACCTCCTGGGTTGCTGAACCTTTCGGAGTCCATGGGAGCTCAGGAACAGCAGACTGGTCAGCTTTGTGGCGGTGCCTGCAGATGCAGGGGAGTGACTCCTTCACTCCAAGGGAGATTCCTTTGGGTGTCTTGGATGCCCACAGGCTTGGAGAAGAACCTGTATGGAGCACAGGCACAGACGACGCAGTAGACTGGCAAGACTACGAGACCAGGAGCAGCAGGAGTCTTCCAGATGCAGTCTCTGTTCCCAAAGCGAAGTCCAGCGAAGTCCAACGTGCCAGGACGGTTGAAGATGAAGTGGTTTCGGATCTGAATCTTGTCCCACAATGAATCTCAAGAGCCACCCACATGTAAGCCCTTAAGTACCTTAAGGAAAGGATTGGGAAGATTCAGGGGACCCTCCCAGGGGAGGGGTCGGACAATAGGGAGGATACTCCCATGTCCTTTCTCCAGTTTCACGCCAAGGCGGGAGCCAACGGCTCCCTGAATTGGTTTCAACTGGAGTATGCAAGGAGGGCACCAAATGTGCCCTTCAAAGCAGTCTAGTGGCGCTGGCAAGTGCCCCCACCTGAGACCAATACACTAAATCATGTCTGGGAGGTGGTCACACCTCCCTGTGACAGGAAGCCTTTTGTCCTACCTTCCCCTGCTTGAGCTTGGCTCAGCAGCAGGAGGGCAGAATCGTGTCTGTGGTCGGCATCAGCCATAGCTTGTTGTCAGACTCTGGAACACGGGAGGCTTCTTGGAGGAGCCCCATGGTGCATGAAATCATACCTCCAACACTGTTTACGGTGTTGGGGTATGATTCGAACATGTTTGATACCAAACTTGCCAGGATTCGTTACATCCAGTTTAGAGTTAGCCATTGCGTAATGACCAGTCGCGGCCGGCATGAATTGCGGGTTGGGGGGCGGGGGGGTCGCGCGGGGAGGGGGTGGGGAGTTAATTTAATAAAATGTAATAAATTTAAAAAACGTAACTTCGCCTCCGGTCCCGTACTCCCGCGTCGCGTCTCCTGCTCTCTGCTCACAGGAAGCAGAAGCAGGCAGCCTCCCTCTCTTCCCCTAAGCCAATCACAATGCTGCAATGGCAGCGTTGTGATTGGCTAGGACGCCGTCCTTACAGGCCTCTGCGCAGCCTGCATGAAGAAAACGGAGAGTGGGATGACTGGTTTGGTCGGCCCTGGGGCCGACCAAACAGTCAGCACCCATAACATTGGGCTAGCCACTCCTCCCCAACCCGCCCACCCACCCGCCCCCAACCAGGCATACCCTTCTTCTGCTTTCTTGCAGTGCGAGAAGCAGAAACGTAAAATGGTATTTATACCATTTTACGTTTCTGCTTCTCGCTCTGCGAGAAAGCAGTGGGGCGACGATCCGACGCCCACGTGGAGGAGCCGCCCCTGCACATGGCCACTCTATGTATCGTAATGGCTGATGCACTTACAAACCTTGGAGAATGGACTCCGAGGATTGTAGGGGTGTCATGCTCATGCAGGGGCACCCTCACACTTATAACCAAGCATCCTGCCTTCAGGATTGAAAGGCCTGCCTTAGGGGTGATTTATAGGTTTTCATTGTAAGGACCTCAGATATAAGAATGGCAGGCCTGTAGTCACAATTTAAGTGGTCTCCCATGGGTGGCATAATACATGCTTCAGCCCATAGGGGACCCCTGGTGTACCTATGCCCTGGGTACCTTAGTACCATGAACTAAGGACTTACAAGAGTACACCAATAGCCAATCTTGGGGGTACCTAAGTACTCAACATGGTCCAAATTTGGGAGGAAGCACAGAGACTGGGGTCCTGATTAGCAGGATCCCAATCAGACTACTCAGAAAACAAAATGACACCAGCAAAAAGTGGGAGTAACCATAAAAGCAGATCCTACTTTCCTACACCCTCTCTTTAGTGAAAGAGAATAAGAGTGTGTGTGCATGTGAGATGCTGCACATTCAAAATCACAAAGTCAGGTTTAAAAGTGACTTATCTTAAACTGCTTAAGTTAAAATGTGTTTGCAGACCATTACAGGCTGCATTTTGTTGTGTTTATATGCACTGTAAAGATCTACATTTATTCTCCAAATTTACTCCAGGAACTCTCTTGCTTAAGAGGGAGCGAAATATCAAAAAGTAATTGTGACAGACAATGGGTGTGATATGTGCCCATGTATTATGAGGAATAAAGTACCCACTATCATATGCAAAACGGATGTTGCAAGTTGTCTTTCAATTGAATACCTTTATATAGGAGCTGCGACTGCATGAGCCCACTCATTTTTGACCAGAGCAATTCTCAGTGCCTTGAAATGCCATTAGTCTACAGTAGACGGCAGGTTATGATATAGACTTTGAGTTTATTTATTCTTATAAGCGGAATGTGCAAATGTGTAACCTCACATCCACTTCTAAAGCTCTGTCTACTCTTCACTTGCTGCCAGTGGAGGAGAGGATTACCTACAAAGCTATGTGTTATTGCCACAGAATTCTGTAGAATAAAGGCCCAAGCTACCTCCGCTCGATGATAACCTCTGCCCGCAATCTGAGATCTGCAGGAGCCCACCTGGTCATGGTGCCCAAAATCCAGAGAGCCATGATGGGAGCTCGATCTTTTGGCTATCTCACAGCCAAAAAGTGGAACACTTTGCCACTGACTCTGAGAGCCGAACCTACTGAAAACATCTTTCGCAAGGGTACTAAAAACCTGGCTATTTCACCCCTAATCTGGGATTATCTGCATGTCCTCTTCAGCATCCCTTCTCTCCTTAGCCTTGGCATAGTCTTTCCTTTCTCTTCCTCTGGGGGTCTCGATCTTAGCGCGGGGACACACCGTTGTGTGTAACCAGGCGCTTTACAAATGGAATTATTATTATTATTACATGCACAGTTGCCTGCAGCCAAATAAATGTCTATATACAGTTGTCTACGCCCCATGTACATGGGAACACAAACATCTAATGGCAGTCTAGATACATGATCATACAGTGCTGGGTAACACTGAAGCACACCCATTTGTTTACAAAGTATAAATAAGTAAATGTATTCAAATGTTGAAGAGTAAATTACACATGTGAATTTACTCACAAGTTACTTTTGTGAGTGTCTTTGAAGATGCTCATCAGGAAGACTCCAACTGGTGGGTGGATTGCAGGCCAGGGGCGCGCCTGCGGTTAGAAGGGAGAGCGGATGCCGCACTGTGTTCATTCTTTGGGAATCCTTTTACCCACAAGGCCAGACACGCCCTGGTCATGATACAACGAGAATTACTCATATTTGGAAACATTTTTTTTTAATATAGAATAATAATTTTTGATATTAACTTCTATATTGAAAATGTATATTTTTTAATGTGTATTTTAATTTGTAAATTACATGTTTTGGTATGAATTCGGTTTTTATAAGTTATTAAATTAATGTTAATGTTTATACAATATACAGTTTTTGTAATACTTGTATTACATTTTTTTAACTAACTATTTTTTAAAGGTATTATTATGTTACCTGTATGTATTTGTATAAACTTGCCCATGTAATGGCGGCATTTGGGCCACTATATTTTTATAGTCGACATTCGCATGGCGAAAATGTTGTCTATCTTTTTACCATGATATGTTTGTATCCTAATCTTTTTACCCTCGATAATCTGTCATGGAAGCCCTGTAAGAGTTCTCAGCTGTGTCGGTGCCAAGCTCAGAGCTTCAACAGACACACCAAAGGCAATTACTACACAGGGAGGAGGTAAAGGGACTCTGCAAGCACCCATCTGAGTGACATGGGTGCCCTCCTGGAGACATCTTGTGAGGGGGTTCCCAGCACAACAGCCATCTCTTTACCCCACTCTCTCTTTACCCCACTCTCTCTTTACCCGACTCTCTCTTTACCCCACTCTCTCTTTACCCCACTCTCTCTTTACCCCACTCTCTCTTTACCCCACTCTCTCTTTTCCCCACTCTCTTTCATCTTCCACCCAGCTGTCTTTACCCCACTCTCTCTTTCATCTTCCACCCAGCTGTCTTTACCCCACTCTCTCTTTCATCTTCCACCCAGCTGTCTTGGTTAGCCCAGCAATAAGTCCTTCTACAGGCCTTCCCACAGTGGTAATAATCACATTTTAATCACATTCAGCCTTTCATAGTTACAATGTCTCCTCCTAGCGGCCTGTATACCCGGATCTTTAAGAAAGTGAAAAGGCTCGGACACAGGGATGTTTCTGATGCAGAAAGGACCGGTTCCAATCTTCAGCTCGCTGCTGTGATTACAACTCTGCCTCTCAGACTTCAGAGACCCGGCCCGTGACGTGACGTATGGCCGCAGCTTTATGGCCACTGGCCAGAGCCTTCTTTTAAGTTTGGCAGCTGCTCCCCATTTATGTATATGAATAATTTATTTGTCTGGTTTCTGTAGCCGAACGTGGCCCAGGGGCCTCAGAGCGCTTTACAGTGGAACCCTTTAGGTCATGGCGAATAAAGAGGGGGAGGCAGGGGGTAAAATGAACAGACACAGCGGATTACCATCAAGCTAGGGACGATCACGATAGGATGACAAATAGCATGGAAGGAAGAAAAGTATCAAAGTCCAGGAGTTAACAGGAGCAAAGACAAAAGGGGGCGATAAATCAGTGAAGCAGCAGCGGAGAGGCACCGTAGATCATTCAATGAAATCCACGCTGGCAGTCAATCAGTGCGAGCTCTCTTTGCGTCACCACCTCCACAGCCTCGGCCCCATGCAGGGCAGCCAGAGCACGCCCCCAGGGGCTGACGGAGCCTTTCTATGCACACGGAGAGAGGGTATCAGCAAGGAGTTAGTGCGCGTGCGCAGAGTGGTGCACTCGGGCGCCAAAGCTGTATCTGCCCCGCTGTCCCCAGTGCCACTGCCGCCAAGATAAGTGTACGAAACATCCACGTTTGTCACTTATGCATCTCTTTTCGAGAGACAGATGACTCACACCCAGGCCTTTAAGTGGGCCGGGTCTCACCGGTGCTGAGCACCGGCAGTTTTTTAAAGGGGGGCTCGAAACGGGTCTCTATCAGGCTCTGTTTTGTGCCCTGGCACAGACGGTCCGTGTTTTTTCCGGACTGCAGTGACACCAGGCACATGATGTGCGCGTGCTCACACTGCTCACTTCTCACTAGTGGAGAAGTTACAGCATGACGTCATGCCAGGTGAGCGTTGTGGGGGAAGGGAAATCCTTTAAAGAGAGTCATTTTCTCTCTGGATTTCCCTTCTCTTTGAAACTCAGGGGCAGCAACATCGTCGTGGTGTCAGCAGGGCTTTAAGTGGAAGCTTTTTCAATATTATATACAAGCCATAGTTGCTGCTTATTTATCTTATGCAACTAACAACCATTGACAAAGCCAATAGCCCTGGCTTGTTGTGGGTATGATGTTACTTGTTGTATCATATATCTGGATGCAATGACAAAAACAGCAAAATACAAGTCCGGCGGCACACTATGCCAAGCACAGATTTGTAGCTTAATTGTTTTTAAGCAACACCCTTAATTACGTCGGCCACGCCCCTTTGAGAAACTCCCCAGTTTTTTCATCCCACTTAAAGCCCTGCTCACACCAAGCATGCCCTTTGCAGAGACTACTTACTATAAACTCGGAGTGGGTCTAACTCATGATGTCATTCTGTGGGGACCCGTTGAAGAAAGCGGACAGAACCTTTGCAAAACTTTGTGGCCCCCTATCCAGAAGTGCAATTATCCAAACACTGACAGGATTGAGCCTAAATTCAAACACATACCGTATATACTGACATACGTAATGCCAAGTCAGTCGTCATCATGGAGTCATGTTTAAATGAACAATCCAGCGCCATCCTACACCTTCTCATTCCACAAAATTACACATTTCAGACAGACAACACAAACTAGAAGGGGGCGTTGCTGTCATCATTAGACATTCCATATATAGCAAGATGTCTGCACAATCATACAGTGCCTGGCAATGCCTCGACTTAGCGATCTGTTTCTCATCCGACGATGCTCTTTCTGCCGCATAGCGATTAATGCTGGTAACTATATGCTTTGTGCCTATATGCTGGCTTTAAGGTCCTTGTCTTTGAAATTGTGATTCTATGCGCCATTGTAATTATGGAGTCTCCGCCCTGAGTGCAGAGATTCTTCTAGACGTAAAATATTGTCGTAAGTTACATATATTTACTATACGGTCGGAATTTATGATTATTCTGACTCCACCGCCTAAACTTGACTTTGGGATTGATATACCCAAAGGCCGTGTATCCAGTGATTGGATCCCATAAGAACTGTTTCTGGGAAAGAACCCAATGTGATGTAACCTTGGAACAAACTGGTGCGCTAGGAGTAGGTCGTATTCCTGTCCGTCACAACTGTGTGCAAAAACCTATGATTAGACACTGCTTGTTTCTAAAAAGAATTGGTTCCTTGGGTTCTCATAAATAGTATGGCACACCGATCCCTTTATTTTGTTACTTGCATAAAAACCTGTGATTTGCAAACCACTTGTTTCTAAAAAAGAATTGGTTCCTCGTGTTCTTGATTAATGCCTCCCTTGACCAAAGTATCTTCCCAGCTGCACTGAAGAGCAGCTAAATCACCGGCATAGTCAAACAGCCTAACCATGACCGTACCTAAGCATCACATTATCCTTCAAGAGTCAATCTTCTGCTGCTGGGGAAAACTTTAGAAAAAACAGTGGCCAAACAATTTAACAACATAATCTCCAAAGTACACCGCCTGGCCAACAATTTATCTGGATTTAGACCAGGTGTCAGCATCGCAACTGCATCTTTAAAAGAAGTGCACAGCATAGGCCACAATAGGGACAAAGGCCACACATGTCTGCTAATTGTGCTCGGCACTAGAAAAGCCGCAGAGACACTTTACTGCACCATCAAAGGAAGTGGACATCAAGACAGGGAGACCATGGGTCCTAAAGAGACTAACGAACTGTAATAGTGAAAATGTGGTATACCTGATCACTTGTCCGTGCGGCCTACTCTATGTTGGCATGACTACTCAGAAGATAAAGATACGAATAACTGAACATTGTAGCACTATAAGGTGCAAAAAGAATAACACCAAATTGACACAACACTATTTGGAAGCTAACCACATTGATGGTGACCTATCCTGGGTGGTACTGGAGAAAGTGGCAGCAGGTGTGCTGGATATAACCAAAGCAAAAAATTGTTCACCTGGGAGCAGAGGTGGGTGTACCGCCTGAGATCTTGGAAAAATGGTCTGAACGACGAGATACCTTGGTTACAGTTGTGAAGCGCTGTCCGTATCAGTTAATAGCAAGCATAGATACTACATCTGAGCTATCACTGAGCACATTGACCTAGGACAAAGTAGTCCCCCGGCATGACGATTGACTGTTTGGTATCACAACATAAAAACATTATTCCTTGATATACATAGTAGAGCATTAGTCTTGGCCCTAGAGGCAATAAAAGCCCCATTGCATAATCCCCCTTTTTTCCCTTAAAATTCTTTTTGTAAAAACACTGCTTTTGTAGTACCACAACCACCGGGACTCAGTGTTTTAACTATCACTGTTTCCTCAATAGCTGATAATGAAATGAGGGTCTTATCAGACTACAACTCCCAGCATTCATTGCTGTGGGGTGGGGGCCTTCAAACACGGGGATTCAAGGGGAGGACTGGACCTCTGAACAAATGCTTTCTGAACATTGGCCCATTGGTCCCACGTGCACTATTGACACATGAAGAAGGACACGCCCACTGGGTCCGATCAGGTGGAAGGCTGACTGCGTCTCTGCTAACACCACACAGGTGCAACCCGCCAGTGAGGGGGCGCTCACGCAGAGCAATGCCTGCCGGACCGCTGTGCCACTACTTACAGATGCCAATGGTCTATAATCAGCAGCAGGATTACCTGCCACGAGGGGGACGTGCACACGGCCGGATACGCAACTTATAGAAAAAACTAGTACACAGCTGAGAAGAATCACAATGAAAGCGCTCCACCAATTGGAGGGGCATTTACAGGCACATAAATATTTCGACGTTCACTCCACTCCCCTAATCATCGGGAGGAAGGAGTGAGCAGCGTTAGGTAACCCACAAGAGATACACCTTGGATTAGTAAGTGGGTAGTGGTGGGGGGCAATAGATCTCTGGCACTACTGGCTCAGTCTTGTTTTTTTTAGGTCTCGCCTAGCGAATGCAGCGCATGCGTTGCTTCGCCTTGGTGAGACTATTGTTGTGGGTTTGGTGCGCGAAGGGAGACAAAACATGTGCGCGCCCGGACAGGCGATGTGCACATGCACGGCGACTCCTCTCGAGCGATGTAAGCTTTCACACGCTCCCACCTTGATTTAGGTTTCAGTTTCACTGCGCGATGCAACTATACAAGGCAGACACATAAATTTCAGCGCTATAGCATATCAAGAACTTTGTGCAGCACGGTATTTACTTTGCTTTTTTCGCTTTTGTTGCCTCAACACACAACAGTATTGTTCTTGCCTCGCCGTGCTTTTTATCTGCCCGCACTCTATCCTGCCACTTATCCTCAGGTTTTTAACTCGCCGTGCCTGTTCCTCTGCCCCACACTGTCCTGCCACTTATCCTCATGTTTTTAACTTTAGGTGCCTGTTCCTCTGCCCCGCACGCTGTCCTAACACTAATCCTCATGTTCTTCAGTTGCGCTCTGTCTTCCCACCTATACTCATATTCTTGCTTCGCCCTGCCTTTCACTCTGCCCCGCACTCTGTCCTGCCAGAGTAGAGCTGCTTTAGAGCCATAGAACCAGGTCAGCAGAGCTGCTCTAGAGCCTAAGAACCAGGTCAGCAGAGCTCGCTCTAGAGCCAGAGAACCAGGTCAGCAGAGCTGCTGTAGAGCCAGAGAACCAGGTCAGCAGAGCTGCTCTAGAGGCAGAGAACCAGGTCCTCAGAGCTACTGTAGAGCCAGAGAAACCAGGTCAGCAGAGCTGCATTAGAGGGAGAGAACCAGGTCAGCAGAGCTGCTCTAGAGCCAGAGAACCAGGTCAGCAGAGCTGCTCTAGAGCCAGAGAACCAGGTCAGCAGAGCTGCTCTAGAGCCAGAGAACCAGGTCAGCAGAGCTGCTTTAGAGCCATAGAACCAGGTCAGCAGAGCTGCTTTAGAGCCAGAGAACCAGGTCAGCAGAGCTGCTTTAGAGCCAGAGAACCAGATCAGCAGAGCTGCTCTAGAGCCTAAGAACCAGGTCAGCAGAGCTGCTCTAGAGGCAGAGAAAACAGGTCAGCAGAGCTGCTCTAGAGGCAGAGAAAACAGGTCAGCAGAGCTGCTTTAGAGGGAGAGAACCAGGTCAGCAGAGCTGCTTTAGAGCCATAGAACCAGGTCAGTGGAGCTGCTTTAGAGCCAGAGAACCAGGTCAGCAGAGCTGCTCTAGAGCCTAAGAACCAGGTCAGCAGAGCTGCTCTAGAGCCAGAGAACCAGGTCAGCAGAGCTGCTGTAGAGCCAGAGAAACCAGGTCAGCAGAGCTGCTTTAGAGGGAGAGAACCAGGTCAGCAGAGCTGCTTTAGAGCCAGAGAACCAGGTCAGCAGAGCTGCTTTAGAGCCAGAGAAACAGGTCAGCAGAGCTGCTCTAGAGCCTAAGAACCAGGTCAGCAGAGCTGCTCTAGAGGCAGAGAACCAGGTCAGCAGAGCTGCTGTAGAGCCAGAGAAACCAGGTCAGCAAAGCTGCTCTTGAGCCAGAGAACCAGGGCAGCAGAGCTGCTTTAGAGCCAGAGAACCAGGTCAGCAGAGCTGCTTTAGAGCCAGAGAACCAGGTCAGCCGAGCTGCTCTAGAGCCTGAGAACCAGGTCAGCAGAGCTGCTCTAGAGCCTAAGAACCAGGTCAGCAGAGCTGCTCTAGAGGCAGAGAAACCAGGTCAGCAGAGCTGCTTTAGAGCCAGAGAACCAGGTCAGTAGAGCTGCTTTAGAGCCAGAGCACCAGGTCAGCAGAGGCGTTGTAGAGCCAGAGAACCAGGTCAGCAGAGCTGCTCTAGAGCCTAAGAACCAGGCCAGCAGAGCTGCTCTAGAGGCAGAGAACCAGGTCAGCAGAGCTGCTCTAGAAGCAGAGAAACCAGGTCAGCAGAGCTGCTTTAGAGCCAGAGAAACAGGTGAGCAGAGCTGCTTTAGAGCCAGAGCACCAGGTCAGCAGAGGCATTGTAGAGCCAGAGAACCAGGTCAGCAGAGCTGCTCTAGAGCCTAAGAACCAGGTCAGCAGAGCTGCTTTAGAGGCAGAGAACCAGGTCAGCAGAGCTGCTCTAGAGCCTAAGAACCAGGCCAGCAGAGCTGCTCTAGAGGCAGAGAACAGGGTCAGCAGAGCTGCTGTAGAGCCAGAGAAACCAGGTCAGCAGAGCTGCTGTAGAGCCAGAGAAACCAGGTCAGCAGAGCTGCTTTAGAGCCAGAGAACCAGGTCAGCAGAGCTGCTTTAGAGCCAGAGAACCAGGTCAGCAGAGCTGCTCTAGAGCCAGAGAACCAGGTCAGCAGAGCTGCTTTAGAGTCATAGAACCAGGTCAGTAGAACTGCTTTAGAGCCAGAGAACCAGGTCAGCAGAGCCGTTGTAGAGCCAGAGAACCAGGTCAGCAGAGCTGCTCTAGAGCCAGAGAACCAGGTCAGCAGAGCTGCTCTAGAGCCAGAGAACCAGGTCAGCAGAGCTGCTTCAAAGCCAGAGAACCAGGTCAGCAGAGCTGCTCTAGAGCCTAAGAACCAGGTCAGCAGAGCTGCTCTAGATCCAGAGAAACCAGGTCAGCAGAGCTGCTTTAGAGGGAGAGAACCAGGTCAGCAGAGCTGCTTTAGAGCCAGAGAACCAGGTCAGCAGAGCTGCTTAAGAGCCAGAGAACCAGGTCAGCAGAGCTGCTCCAGAGCCATAGAACCAGATCAGCAGAGCTGCTTTAGAGCCAGAGAACCAGGTCAGCAGAGCTGCTCTAGAGCCAGAGAACCAGGTCAGCAGAGCTGCTCTAGAGCCAGAAAACCAGGTCAGCAGAGCTGCTGTAGAGCCAGAGAACCAGGTCAGCAGAGCCGCTTTAGAGGGAGAGAACCAGGTCAGCAGAGCTGCTTAGGAGCCAGAGAACCAGGTCAGCAGAGCTGCTTTAGAGCCAGAGAACCAGGTCAGCAGAGCTGCTTTAGAGCAAGAGAACCAGGTCAGCAGAGCTGCTTTAGAGCCAGAGAGCCAGGTCAGCAGAGCTGCTCTAGAGCCTAAGAACCAGGTCAGCAGAGCTGCTCTAGAGGCAGAGAACCAGGTCAGCAGAGCTGCTCTAGAGGCAGAGAAACCAGGTCAGCAGAGCTGCTTTAGAGGGAGAGAACCAGGTCAGCAGAGCTGCTTTAGAGCCAGAGAACCAGGTCAGCAGAGCTGCTTTAGAGCCAGAGAACCAGGTCAGCAGAGCTGCTCTAGAGCCAGAGAACCAGGTCAGCAGAGCTGCTTTAGAGCCAGAGAACCAGGTCAGCAGAGCTGCTTTAGAGCCAGAGAACCAGGTCAGCAGAGGTGTTGTAGAGCCAGAGAACCAGGTCAGCAGAGCTGCTCAAGAGCCTAAGAACCAGGTCAGCAGAGCTGCTCTAGAGGCAGAGAACCAGGCCAGCAGAGCTGCTCTAGAGGCAGAGAAACCAGGTCAGCAGAGCTGCTTTAGAGGGAGAGAACCAGGTCAGCAGAGCTGCTTTAGAGCCAGAGAACCAGGTCAGCAGAGCTGCTTTAGAGCCAGAGAACCAGGTCAGCAGAGCTGCTTTAGAGCCAGAGAACTAGGTCAGCAGAGCTGCTTTAGAGCCAGAGAACCAGGTCAGCAGAGCTGCTTTAGAGCCAGAGAACCAGGTCAGCAGAGCTGCTCTAGAGCCTAGAGAACCAGGTCAGCAGAGCTGCTCTAGAGGCAGAGAAACCAGGTCAGCAGAGCTGCTCTAGAGGCAGAGAAACCAGGTCAGCAGAGCTGCTTTAGAGGGAGAGAACCAGGTCAGCAGAGCTGCTTTAGAGCCAGAGAACCAGGTCAGCAGAGGCGTTGTAGAGCCAGAGAACCAGGTCAGCAGAGCTGCTCTAGAGCCTAAGAACCAGGTCAGCAGAGCTGCTCTAGAGGCAGAGAACCAGGCCAGCAGAGCTGCTCTAGAGGCAGAGAAACCAGGTCAGCAGAGCTGCTCTAGAGGCAGAGAAACCAGGTCAGCAGAGCTGCTTTAGAGGGAGAGAACCAGGTCAGCAGAGCTGCTTTAGAGCCAGAGAACCAGGTCAGCAGAGGCGTTGTAGAGCCAGAGAACCAGGTCAGCAGAGCTGCTCTAGAGCCTAAGAACCAGGTCAGCAGAGCTGCTTTAGAGCCAGAGAACCAGGTCAGCAGAGCTGCTCTAGAGCCTAAGAACCAGGCCAGCAGAGCTGCTCTAGAGGCAGAGAACCAGGTCAGCAGAGCTGCTGTAGAGCCAGAGAACCAGGTCAGCAGAGCTGCTGTAGAGCCAGAGAAACCAGGTCAGCAGAGCTGCTTTAGAGCCAGAGAACCATGTCAGCAGAGCTGCTTTAGAGCCAGAGAACCAGGTCAGTAGAGCTGCTCTAGAGCCATAGAACCAGGTCAGCAGAGCTGCTTTAGAGCCATAGAACCAGGTCAGTAGAGCTGCTTTAGAGCCAGAGAACCAGGTCAGCAGAGCCGTTGTAGAGCCAGAGAACCAGGTCAGCAGAGCTGCTCTAGAGCCAGAGAACCAGGTCAGCAGAGCTGCTTCAAAGCCAGAGAACCAGGTCAGCAGAGCTGCTCTAGAGCCAGAGAACCAGGTCAGCAGAGCTGCTGTAGAGCCAGAGAAACCAGGTCAGCAGAGCTGCTTTAGAGGGAGAGAACCAGGTCAGCAGAGCTGCTTTAGAGCCAGAGAACCAGGTCAGCAGAGCTGCTTTAGAGCCAGAGAACCAGGTCAGCAGAGCTGCTCTAGAGCCAGAGAACCAGGTCAGCAGAGCTGCTTTAGAGGGAGAGAACCAGGTCAGCAGAGCTGCTTTAGAGCCAGAGAACCAGGTCAGCAGAGCTGCTTTAGAGCCAGAGAACCAGGTCAGCAGAGCCGCTCTAGAGGCAGAGAACCAGATCAGCAGGGCTGCTCTAGAGGCAGAGAACCAGGTCAGCAGAGCTGCTCTAGAGGCAGAGAAACCAGGTCAGCAGAGCTGCTTTAGAGCCAGAGAACCAGGTCAGCAGAGCTGCTTTAGAGCCAGAGAACCAGGTCAGCAGAGTAGTTGTAGAGCCAGAGAACCAGGTCAGCAGAGCTGCTCTAGAGCCTAGAGAACCAGGTCAGCAGAGCTGCTCTAGATGCCAGAGAACCAGGTCAGCAGAGCTGCTCTAGAGGCAGAGAAACCAGGTCAGCAGAGCTGCTCTAGAGGCAGAGAAACCAGGTCAGCAGAGCTGCTTTAGAGGCAGAGAACCAGGTCAGCAGAGCTGTTTTAGAGCCAGAGAACCAGGTCAGCAGAGCTGCTTTAGAGCCAGAGAACCAGGTCAGCAGAGCTGCTCTAGAGCCAGAGAACCAGGTCAGCAGAGCTGCTTTAGAGCCAGAGAACCAGGTCAGCAGAGCTGCTTTAGAGCCAGAGAACCAGGTCAGCAGAGGCGTTGTAGAGCCAGAGAACCAGGTCAGCAGAGCTGCTCTAGAGCCTAAGAACCAGGTCAGCAGAGCTGCTTTAGAGCCAGAGAACCAGGTCAGCAGAGCTGCTGTAGAGCCAGAGAACCAGGTCAGCAGAGCTGCTCTAGAGCCTAAGAACCAGGTCAGCAGAGCTGCTCTAGAGGCAGAGAACCAGGTCAGCAGAGCTGCTCTAGAGGCAGAGAAACCAGGTCAGCAGAGCTGCTCTAGAGCCAGAGAAACCAGGTCAGCAGAGCTGCTTTAGAGGCAGAGAACCAGGTCAGCAGAGCTGCTTTAGAGCCAGAGAACCAGGTCAGCAGAGGCGTTGTAGAGCCAGAGAACCAGGTCAGCAGAGCTGCTCTAGAGCCTAAGAACCAGGTCAGCAGAGCTGCTTTAGAGCCAGAGAACCAGGTCAGCAGAGCTGCTCTAGAGCCTAGAGAACCAGGCCAGCAGAGCTGCTCTAGAGGCAGAGAACCAGGTCAGCAGAGCTGCTGTAGAGCCAGAGAACCAGGTCAGCAGAGCTGCTGTAGAGCCAGAGAAACCAGGTCAGCAGAGCTGCTTTAGAGCCAGAGAACCAGGTCAGCAGAGCTGCTTTAGAGCCAGAGAACCAGGTCAGCAGAGCTGCTCTAGAGCCAGAGAACCAGGTCAGCAGAGCTGCTTTAGAGCCATAGAACCAGGTCAGTAGAGCTGCTTTAGAGCCAGAGAACCAGGTCAGCAGAGCCGTTGTAGAGCCAGAGAACCAGGTCAGCAGAGCTGCTCTAGAGCCAGAGAACCAGGTCAGCAGAGCTGCTTCAAAGCCAGAGAACCAGGTCAGCAGAGCTGCTCTAGATCCAGAGAACCAGGTCAGCAGAGCTGCTGTAGAGCCAGAGAAACCAGGTCAGCAGAGCTGCTCTAGAGCCAGAGAACCAGGTCAGCAGAGCTGCTTTAGAGCCAGAGAACCAGGTCAGCAGAGCTGCTTTAGAGCCAGAGAACCAGGTCAGCAGAGCTGCTCTAGAGCCAGAGAACCAGGTCAGCAGAGCTGCTTTAGAGGCAGAGAACCAGGTCAGCAGAGCTGCTTTAGAGCCAGAGAACCAGGTCAGCAGAGCTGCTTTAGAGCCAGAGAACCAGGTCAGCAGAGCTGCTCTAGAGGCAGAGAACCAGGTCAGCAGAGCTGCTCTAGAGGCAGAGAACCAGGTCAGCAGAGCTGCTCTAGAGGCAGAGAAACCAGGTCAGCAGAGCTGCTTTAGAGCCAGAGAACCAGGTCAGCAGAGCTGCTTTAGAGCTAGAGAACCAGGTCAGCAGAGCTGCTTGTAGAGCCAGAGAACCAGGTCAGCAGAGCTGCTCTAGAGCCTAGAGAACCAGGTCAGCAGAGCTGCTCTAGATGCCAGAGAACCAGGTCAGCAGAGCTGCTCTAGAGGCAGAGAAACCAGGTCAGCAGAGCTGCTCTAGAGGCAGAGAAACCAGGTCAGCAGAGCTGCTTTAGAGGGAGAGAACCAGGTCAGCAGAGCTGCTTTAGAGCCAGAGAACCAGGTCAGCAGAGCTGCTCTAGAGCCAGAGAACCAGGTCAGCAGTGCTGCTCTAGAGCTAGAGAACCAGGTCAGCAGAGCTGCTTTAGAGCCAGAGAACCAGGTCAGCAGAGCTGCTTTAGAGCCAGAGAACCAGGTCAGCAGAGGCTGCTGTAGAGCCAGAGAACCAGGTCAGCAGAGCTGCTCTTAGAGCCTAGAGAACCAGGTCAGCAGAGCTGCTTTAGAGCCAGAGAACCAGGTCAGCAGAGCTGCTCTAGAGCCTAAGAACCAGGCCAGCAGAGCTGCTCTAGAGGCAGAGAACCAGGTCAGCAGAGCTGCTGTAGAGCCAGAGAAACCAGGTCAGCAGAGCTGCTGTAGAGCCAGAGAAACCAGGTCAGCAGAGCTGCTTTAGAGCCAGAGAACCAGGTCAGCAGAGCTGCTTTAGAGCCAGAGAACCAGGTCAGCAGAGCTGCTCTAGAGCCAGAGAACCAGGTCAGCAGAGCTGCTTTAGAGCCAGAGAACCAGGTCAGCAGAGCCGTTGTAGAGCCAGAGAACCAGGTCAGCAGAGCTGCTCTAGAGCCAGAGAACCAGGTCAGCAGAGCTGCTTCAAAGCCAGAGAACCAGGTCAGCAGAGCTGCTCTAGAGCCTAAGAACCAGGTCATCAGAGCTGCTGTAGAGCCTGAGAAACCAGGTCAGCAGAGCTGCTTTAGAGCCAGAGAACCAGGTCAGCAGAGCTGCTTTAGAGCCAGAGAATCAGGTCAGCAGAGCTGCTTTAGAGCCAGAGAACCAGGTCAGCAGAGCTGTTCTAGAGCCAGAGAACCAGGTCAGCAGAGCTGCTCTAGAGCCAGAGAACCAGGTCAGCAGAGCTGCTGTAGAGCCAGAGAAACCAGGTCAGCAGAGCTGCTTTAGAGCCAGAGAACCAGGTCAGCAGAGCTGCTCTAGAGCCAGAGAACCAGGTCAGCAGAGCTGCTTTAGAGCCAGAGAACCAGGTCAGCAGAGCTGCTCTAGAGCCTAGAGAACCAGGTCAGCAGAGCTGCTGTAGAGCCAGAGAAACCAGGTCAGCAGAGCTGCTTTAGAGCCAGAGAACCAGGTCAGCAGAGCTGCTCTAGAGCCAGAGAACCAGGTCAGCAGAGCTGCTCTAGAGCCAGAGAACCAGGTCAGCAGAGCTGCTTTAGAGCCAGAGAACCAGGTCAGCAGAGCTGCTCTAGAGCCTAAGAACCAGGCCAGCAGATCTGCTCTAGAGGCAGAGAACCAGGTCAGCAGAGCTGCTGTAGAGCCAGAGAAACCAGGTCAGCAGAGCTGCTGTAGAGCCAGAGAAACCAGGTCAGCAGAGCTGCTTTAGAGCCAGACAACCAGGTCAGCAGAGCTGCTTTAGAGCCAGAGAACCAGGTCAGCAGAGCTGCTCTAGAGCCAGAGAACCAGGTCAGCAGAGCTGCTTTAGAGCCATAGAACCAGGTCAGCAGAGCTGCTTTAGAGCCAGAGAACCAGGTCAGCAGAGCTGCTTGTAGAGCCAGAGAAGCAGGTCAGCAGAGCTGCTCTAGAGCTAGAGAACCAGGTCAGCAGAGCTGCTTCAGAGCCAGAGAACCAGGTCAGCAGAGCTGCTCTAGAGCCTAAGAACCAGGTCAGCAGAGCTGCTGTAGAGCCAGAGAAACCAGGTCAGCAGAGCTGCTTTAGAGCCAGAGAACCAGGTCAGCAGAGCTGCTTTAGAGCCAGAGAACCAGGTCAGCAGAGCTGCTTTAGAGCCAGAGAACCAGGTCAGCAGAGCTGCTCTAGAGCCAGAGAACCAGGTCAGCAGAGCTGCTCTAGAGCCAGAGAACCAGGTCAGCAGAGCTGCTCTAGAGCCAGAGAACCAGGTCAGCAGAGCTGCTGTAGAGCCAGAGAACCAGGTCAGCAGAGCTGCTTTAGAGGCAGAGAACCAGGTCAGCAGAGCTGCTTTAGAGCCAGAGAACCGGGTCAGCAGAGCTGCTCTAGAGCCAGAGAACCAGGTCAGCAGAGCTGCTTCAAAGCCAGAGAACCAGGTCAGCAGAGCTGCTCTAGAGCCTAAGAACCAGGTCAGCAGAGCTGCTGTAGAGCCAGAGAAACCAGGTCAGCAGAGCTGCTGTAGAGCCAGAGAAACCAGGTCAGCAGAGCTGCTTTAGAGGGAGAGAACCAGGTCAGCAGAGCTGCTTTAGAGCCAGAGAACCAGGTCAGCAGAGCTGCTTTGGAGCCAGAGAACCAGGTCAGCAGAGCTGCTCTAGAGCCAGAGAACCAGGTCAGCAGAGCTGCTCTAGAGCCAGAAAACCAGGTCAGCAGAGCTGCTCTAGAGCCAGAGAACCAGGTCAGCAGAGCTGCTCTAGAGCCAGAGAACCAGGTCAGCAGAGCTGCTCTAGAGCCAGAGAACCAGGTCAGCAGAGCTGCTCTAGAGCCAGAGAACCAGGTCAGCAGAGCTGCTGTAGAGCCAGAGAACCAGGTCAGCAGAGCTGCTTTAGAGGGAGAGAACCAGGTCAGCAGAGCTGCTTTGGAGCCAGAGAACCAGGTCAGCAGAGCTGCTATTGAGCCAGAGAACCAGGTCAGCAGAGCTGCTCTAGAGGCAGAGAACCAGGTCAGCAGAGCTGCTCTAGAGGCAGAGAACCAGGTCAGCAGAGCTGCTTTAGAGCCAGAGAACCAGGTCAGCAGAGCTGCTTTAGAGCCAGAGAACCAGGTCAGCAGAGCTGCTCTAGAGCCAGAGAACCAGGTCAGCAGAGCTGCTCTAGAGCCAGAGAACCAGGTCAGCAGAGCTGCTTTGGAGCCAGAGAACCAGGTCAGCAGAGCTGCTATTGAGCCAGAGAACCAGGTCAGCAGAGCTGCTCTAGAGCCAGAGAACCAGGTCAGCAGAGCTGCTGTAGAGCCAGAGAACCAGGTCAGCAGAGCTGCTTTAGAGCCAGAGAACCAGGTCAGCAGAGCTGCTTTAGAGCCAGAGAACCAGGTCAGCAGAGGCTGTTGTAGAGCCAGAGAACCAGGTCAGCAGAGCTGCTCTAGAGCCAGAGAACCAGGTCAGCAGAGCTGCTTCAAAGCCAGAGAACCAGGGTCAGCAGAGCTGCTCTAGAGCCTAGAGAACCAGGTCAGCAGAGCTGCTCTAGAGCCAGAGAACCAGGTCAGCAGAGCTGCTGTAGAGCCAGAGAAACCAGGTCAGCAGAGCTGCTTTAGAGGCAGAGAACCAGGTCAGCAGAGCTGCTTTAGAGCTGCTTTAGAGCCAGAGAACCAGGTCAGCAGAGCTGCTCTAGAAGCAGAGAACCAGGTCAGCAGAGCTGCTCTAGAGGCAGAGAAACCAGGTCAGTAGAGCTGCTTTAGAGGGAGAGAACCAGGTCAGCACAGCTGCTTTAGAGCCAGAGAACCAGGTCAGCAGAGCTGCTTTAGAGCCAGAGAACCAGGTCAGCAGAGCTGCTCTAGAGCCAGAGAACCAGGTCAGCAGAGCTGCTTTAGAGCCAGAGAACCCAGTCAGCAGAGGCGTTGTAGAGCCAGAGAACCAGGTCAGCAGAGCTGCTCTAGAGGCAGAGAACCAGGTCAGCAGAGCTGCTCTAGAGGCAGAGAAACCAGGTCAGCAGAGCTGCTCTAGAGGCAGAGAAACCAGGTCAGCAGAGCTGCTTTGGAGCCAGAGAACCAGGTCAGCAGAGCTGCTTTAGAGCCAGAGAACCAGGTCTGCAGAGCTGCTTTAGAGCCAGAGAACCAGGTCAGCAGAGCTGCTTTAGAGCCAGAGAACCAGGTCAGCAGAGGCGTTGTAGAGACAGAGAACCAGGTCAGCAGAGCTGCTCTAGAGCCAGAGAACCAGGTCAGCAGAGGCGTTGTAGAGCCAGAGAACCAGGTCAGCAGAGCTGCTCTAGAGCCAGAGAACCAGGTCAGCAGAGCTGCTTCAAAGCCAGAGAACCAGGTCAGCAGAGCTGCTCTAGAGCCTAAGAACCAGGTCAGCAGAGCTGCTCTAGAGCCAGAGAACCAGGTCAGCAGAGCTGCTGCTAGAGCCAGAGAAACCAGGTCAGCAGAGCTGCTTTAGAGGCAGAGAACCAGGTCAGCAGAGCTGCTTTAGAGCCAGAGAACCAGGTCAGCAGAGCTGCTCTAGAGCCAGAGAACCAGGTCAGCAGAGCTGCTCTAGAGCCAGAGAACCAGGTCAGCAGAGCTGCTTCAGAGCCAGAGAACCAGGTCAGCAGAGCTGCTCTAGAGCCTAGAGAACCAGGTCAGCAGAGCTGCTGTAGAGCCAGAGAAACCAGGTCAGCAGAGCTGCTTTAGAGGGAGAGAACCAGGTCAGCAGAGCTGCTTTAGAGCCAGAGAACCAGGTCAGCAGAGCTGCTTTGGAGCCAGAGAACCAGGTCAGCAGAGCTGCTCCAGAGCCAGAGAACCAGGTCAGCAGAGCTGCTCTAGAGCCAGAAAACCAGGTCAGCAGAGCTGCTCTAGAGCCATAGAACCAGGTCAGCAGAGCTGCTCTAGAGCCAGAGAACCAGATCAGCCGAGCTGCTCTAGAGCCAGAGAACCAGGTCAGCAGAGCTGCTCTAGAGCCAGAGAACCAGGTCAGCAGAGCTGCTGTAGAGCCAGAGAACCAGGTCAGCAGAGCTGCTCTAGAGGCAGAGAACCAGGTCAGCAGAGCTGCTTTAGAGCCAGAGAACCAGGTCAGCAGAGCTGCTTTAGAGCCAGAGAACCAGGTCAGCAGAGCTGCTCTAGAGCCAGAGAACCAGGTCAGCAGAGCTGCTCTAGAGCCAGAGAACCAGGTCAGCAGAGCTGCTTTGGAGCGAGAGAACCAGGTCAGCAGAGCTGCTCTAGAGCCAGAGAACCAGGTCAGCAGAGCTGCTCTAGAGCCAGAGAACCAGGTCAGCAGAGCTGCTCTAGAGCCAGAGAACCAGGTCAGCAGAGCTGCTGTAGAGCCAGAGAACCAGGTCAGCAGAGCTGCTTTAGAGGGAGAGAACCAGGTCAGCAGAGCTGCTTTAGAGCCAGAGAACCAGGTCAGCAGAGCTGCTTTAGAGCCAGAGAACCAGGTCAGCAGAGGCGTTGTAGAGCCAGAGAACCAGGTCAGCAGAGCTGCTCTAGAGCCAGAGAACCAGGTCAGCAGAGCTGCTTCAGAGCCAGAGAACCAGGTCAGCAAAGCTGCTCTAGAGCCTAGAGAACCAGGTCAGCAGAGCTGCTCTAGAGCCAGAGAACCAGGTCAGCAGAGCTGCTGTAGAGCCAGAGAAACCAGGTCAGCAGAGCTGCTTTAGAGGCAGAGAACCAGGTCAGCAGAGCTGCTTTAGAGCTGCTTTAGAGCCAGAGAACCAGGTCAGCAGAGCTGCTCTAGAAGCAGAGAACCAGGTCAGCAGAGCTGCTCTAGAGGCAGAGAAACCAGGTCAGCAGAGCTGCTTTAGAGGCAGAGAACCAGGTCAGCAGAGCTGCTTTAGAGCCAGAGAACCAGGTCAGCAGAGCTGCTTTAGAGCCAGAGAACCAGGTCAGCAGAGCTGCTCTAGAGCCAGAGAACCAGGTCAGCAGAGCTGCTTTAGAGCCAGAGAACCCAGGTCAGCAGAGCGTGCTGTAGAGCCAGAGAACCAGGTCAGCAGAGCTGCTCTAGAGGCAGAGAACCAGGTCAGCAGAGCTGCTCTAGAGGCAGAGAAACCAGGTCAGCAGAGCTGCTCTAGAGGCAGAGAAACCAGGTCAGCAGAGCTGCTTTGGAGCCAGAGAACCAGGTCAGCAGAGCTGCTTTAGAGCCAGAGAACCAGGTCAGCAGAGCTGCTTTAGAGCCAGAGAACCAGGTCAGCAGAGCTGCTTTAGAGCCAGAGAACCAGGTCAGCTGAGGCGTTGTAGAGCCAGATAACCAGGTCAGCATAGCTGCTCTAGAGCCAGAGAACCAGGTCAGCAGAGGCGTTGTAGAGCCAGAGAACCAGGTCAGCAGAGCTGCTCTAGAGCCAGAGAACCAGGTCAGCAGAGCTGCTTCAAAGCCAGAGAACCAGGGCAGCAAAGCTGCTCTAGAGCCTAAGAACCAGGTCAGCAGAGCTGCTCTAGAGCCAGAGAACCAGGTCAGCAGAGCTGCTGCATAGCCAGAGAAACCAGGTCAGCAGAGCTGCTTTAGAGGGAGAGAACCAGGTCAGCAGAGCTGCTTTAGAGCCAGAGAACCAGGTCAGCAGACCTGCTCTAGAGCCAGAGAACCAGGTCAGCAGAGCTGCTCTAGAGCCAGAGAACCAGGTCAGCAGAGCTGCTTTAGAGCCATAGAACCAGGTCAGCAGAGCTGCTGTAGAGCCATAGAACCAGGTCAGCAGAGCTGCTGTAGAGCCAGAGAACCAGGCCAGCAGAGCCGTTGTAGAGCCAGAGAACCAGGTCAGCAGAGCTGCTCTAGAGCCAGAGAACCAGGTCAGCAGAGCTGCTTTAGAGCCATAGAACCAGGTCAGCAGAGCTGCTGCAGAGCCATAGAACCAGGTCAGCAGAGCTGCTGTAGAGCCAGAGAACCAGGTCAGCAGAGCTGTTGTAGAGCCAGAGAACCAGGTCAGCAGAGCTGCTCTAGAGCCAGAGAACTAGGTCAGCAGAGCTGCTGTAGAGCCAGAGAACCAGGTTAGCAGAGCCGCTCTAGAGCCACAGAACCAGGTCAGCAGAGCTGCTTTAGAGCCAGAGAACCAGGTCAACAGAGCCGTTGTAGAGCCAGAGAACCAGTCAGCAGAGCTGCTTTAGAGCCAGAGAACCAGGTCAGCAGAGCCGTTGTAGAGCCAGAGAACCAGGTCAGCAAAGCTGCTTTAGAGCCAGAGAAACAGGACATTGGGGCTTATTTACAAGCCCCTTGCGCCGCCGCTGTGTCACTTTTTCCCACACAAAAGTGAAGCACCGGCAGTGCAAGGGACTTGTAAATAAGCCCCATTGTGCCCATTCGAACGCAATAAAACAGTTACGTAACCTTCACACCACGGAAAAGGTGAAATAAAGCACCAGTTTCTAAAGTTATTGCTCTTTCCACAGTTACTGGTAACTCAAGTCTCCTGCCTGAGGTCTACTACATTTATTGTAATTTAAAACTTCAGGTATCAAAATGCAAAGTTGTGTGAGCTATTAGCCTTACACTGGCTGAACAACTGCCTCCTACCATAGGACTGTTACCAGTGTCTACAAATCTAAGATTGTATTTTGGGAAGTAGATGATGCACCTCATGCCTGCAACATAAAACAAGCATTTGCAATACAATAGGGCTGGCATTACTAAAAGTTTGAGCTATTGGCGTTGCAAATGATAATGTTTGTTAGTTTTTGTATTTTTTTGTTAAAAATATTCCAGCAGTAGCATAAGTAATGAAATAAAATCCACGTAGACCACCAGTACCACCACCACTAACACCACCAGTACCAATACCACCACCACTACCACCACCGCTACAACCACCACAAGTACCATAACCACCACTACAATTATTACTATTACTACTCTGTGGTGATAGTAATAATAATAGTGGTAGTTATGGTACTGGTGGAAAATTACTATTATAAATTACAATACCTGTTAATTTTTCAAAGGCATTGCCATTTACAATACCAATAGCTCTAAAACTCGCAGTTGCGAGACCTATTGCATTGTAAATGCTTGTTATAACAAGGGGGCTACAATGGTTACAATGAAGACGGTTATTATATTTCCCTCCTACCCAGTGTGCGACTACAGAGGTTCCTGAGCCCTTCCTCCATGGGGCACAGATGAGCCACAGTTAGGGTAAGAGGGGTGTGAGCTGACCTCACATCATTTTAGTATGGTACATGTGATGCACGAGTGCAGTATCACACCTGCAATTTGTGCATGCAAATGTGCATGCTGCGTGTTTGTCGGTTGCTTTCAGCCTATCATTGTAAACATTGAGTTTGCCTGTTATTTTCCCCACGGTCTAAGTGGGGATGAGGTAGTGGTTCCCCTATTACCCACACTGGTTTTTAATACCAAGTGATATCGCTCTCAAAATTGAAAGGTAGTTTTAATGTATCGCATTGGTTTTTACATATTCATAACAGGTTCAGTAGTTAGAAGTGCCTCCTTTATTATAAAGTGTTGGCCCGCTCTTCATCAAATTGGGTTTTTGAAGAGCGAGGGGAGTCCTGGTGGTGAGTAAGGACATTGCGTCACAATTCTTTGTGTGTCCATAGATAGGCCTGAGGTAGACAATCACTCATAGAGGAATACATTAACATTTACTCGGGTGACTTTTCTAGTGCTTAACATATGTGATTGGAGGCCATCTCACCTTAGAGATCCAATTGCCTCCTGTTCCCTACCTTCTAGAATATCCGAGGTTTCTGTGGTTTGGTGCTAATTGTGCTCGACACATCAGCAGTCTTTGACGCAGCCGATCTCCGAAGATTGCTTCAGACATTGAACATCACATGGGCTTCTACAGCAAGGCCCTGTGCTGGTCCAGATCCTTTCCAACTAACACATTCATTCTAGTAAACATCGGAGACCACACCTTCACCATTCCCAAAATGCTTTGCAATGCTCCACAGCACGTACTCCTAGCTCCAACTTTATTTAATCTACACATGGAGCCTCTAAACTTAATACTAAAAGCCGCAGGCATAACCCTGCATCAGTATGCAAATGACACCAAAGTCACTGCCTCTCTCAACTGCAAACATGGATGCGAGAGAACTTCCTCCTGCTAAATCCACAGATAACAGAAGTTTCTCCTCCTTTCAGCATCCCTTAAAAGCATATTTCATGCTAATCTCTTGGAATCTTTGAAATTGAAGGACACATTTGCCTATACTAAATAGCTACGTTTCATTTTAGACTTGAACCTCACATTAATCACTCACAAAAACAATGTGGCCAAATCTGCCAAATTTCAGCTACATACCCTGAAAAAACCGAACACCTCAGTGAAATCTGCAGTTCAATCCACAATTGCGTCAATGATCGACTTTGGAACTGGGATTAGCAGGAGCTCTGCAAACACACTTAGAACCGTTTTAAGTTTGGCTGCCAGACTGGTTCACTCTTAAGGTAGATATGACCACATTACCCCTATACTTCAAAGTGTCCGCTGGTTACCCATCACACGAGAACCATGTTCAAAATTTGCTTTGCATAAAACCATTCACGAAAACATCCCTCCATGCCTAGCCTATCTACTCGTCATCTCTGGGGATCAAGGGGCCTTAGAAATCAAAAAACCTTCTTCTAGAACTGCCTACATTTATAACATCTACAGCACAGAAACGAGTATTCTCCGGTGCAGCAACAGCAGCCTGGACACGTTGCCTCCCAACCTGCTTTGAAGGGTGTATGTGGTATCTTCCTCCAAATGTGATATGGATGTGGGAATAGCATGAAACCATGCAGACAATGCACGCCTTACTTTATCTAAATACTTAGATCTGATAGCAGTCATGTAGTTTTGTCAAGATATAGAAAAATATATAGGTTACTAGCTCGTTCACATGATGCACAAGAGATGAGGCTTTGATGCTGGGCATTGCTACTGATGACAATCATCAGTCTCACGTGTAGCAGCCCTCTGTGCTGCTTGTGTTCGGAGGTAGAAGAGCCTGAGTGGGAAGAGAGGAGCTCCCTGTGGTCCTGATAAGAAGAGACGGTAGAGCACATAGACAGAAGTGTTGTGAGAAGAGTCTAATCAACACCTCCCAAGACAAAACCAAGGCCCGCATTGGCTGCCAGGGTCATCCCCCACACATCTGTGACCATTCCCTCTGCCCCAAAGCCTTCACCAATCCCCCATCTTAGAGTTATACCTCGGGTGATACACACGTATAAGCTTTGGCATGAGACATCAACGCCATGAATCAGGCCAAAGAAAAGGTTCAGGTTCAGACTGTAGGCAGCATATCTTTCCTTCCAGTTAAACAGAATGCACAAACCAGCTCTGCTCACAGGCTCAGCCTCAGAGAGAAGAGCAAGAAACTGGAGTTACAGAGATTTTATAAAGTGAGCCATTGGCCAGCAGAGAGATTCCTTGAGTTACATAGACCGACAGGCTTCAACTTCAGAAAGCAGAGCTATCCATCAGCAAAGGATGCCACGGGCCTCTCCATCACACATTATGGCCATCTTTCAGGTGACAAAGAACTTACAGGTTCAGGCCTCATGCAGTATGTATCTAAACACTTACAATAACACACATGTACCTACAGGCAAATATATACAATGCAATATGTTCACTTTCAGTCACAAACATGTTGTTTGGCTGTGCTGAGATCATCTTCATAATGTTAAAATATTTACCAGTTGTCAGTCTCTGTGTCAAACATGAATATCTGTGCTATTTGTCAGTGGTGCACTCGTGTCACTCTGGGGTCCATGGAAAAGTAGTTTTGCACGTTTTGTGATTGCAGTATTTAGACTTTGACTTTCCTCCCTTGCATGGTTGTCAATGGTCTGCCTTCTCTTCCTCTTCAGGGGTGGTGAAGCTTGAGCAAGGAGATGAGTTGGAGTTGGTTATTGCTGATCGCCCGCAGGCACAAGTCTCCCTAGATGGTGATTCCACATTTTTTGGTGCTATACAGCTGTTGTGACCAGCTCGGGCTCAGCCCAGTCCCACGCTGAAGACTAAGTGTAAGATGTGACGTGACATGAGGTTCTGATCTTTGGAAGAACCCTCCACTACATCCACCAGACTCCTGTGGACCCAGGAGTCACATATGACTGCTCTCATTGCGCGACAGTCCTTCTTTCTTATACTTGTCTCTATGAACCAGACTCTCCATTCACTCGCCGCCTTGTCCTTTGCAGAACCCTATTTTCGTTGTTTATCAATTCCATGTGAGTTGTTGAGTCCGATGTTTCATAGACCACACCCAGTGCAAGAAACTAGGATACGCCCAATCAGAACCACACGTTGACTTGATCATATATATTCCAATATAGCTCAGATATTATTGTGCACATTGCAGTTGCATTCTAGTCACACGTGTTAAAGCTCTTACTGGTAAAAGGTCTACATCCCAACCAGACCTGAACCCGAAACACTGCAACTGCTAGAATTACAAGGATCATTTAGCATTGGTAGGAGGACTGTCAGTAGCATGAGTGTGCATAGGAGGCGACGGAGGACTACCACTGACCAGAGTGTGCATAGGAGGCGACGGAGGACTACCACTGACCAAAGTGTGCATAGGAGGCGACGGAGGACTACCACTGACCTGAGAGTGGGTAGGAGGCGACGGAGGACTACCACTGACCTGAGTGTGGGTAGGACGCAACGGAGGACTACCAGTGGCCTGAGTGTAGGTAGGAGGTGATTAATGACTATCAGTGACCTGAGTATGGGTAGGAGGCGATGGAGCACTACTACTGACCTGAGTTTGAATAGGAGGGGATTAATGGCAACAAGTGGCCTGAGTGTGGGTAGGAGGCGACGGAGGATTGTCAGTGCCCTGAGTGTAAGTAGGAGGCAACGGAGGACTGTCAGTGACCTGAGTGTGGGTCGGAGGCAACAGAGGACTATCAGTGACCTGAGTGTGGCTAGGAGGAGACGGATGACTATCAGTGACCTGAGTGTGGGTAGGAGGCAACGGAGGACTGTCAGTGACCTGAGTGTGGGTAGGAGGCAACGGAGGACTATCAGTGACCTGAGTGTGGGTAGGAGGCAACGGAGGACTGTCAGTGACCTGAGTGTGGCTAGAAGGAGACGGATGACTATCAGTGACCTGAGTGTGGCTAGGAGGAGACAGATGACTATCAGTGACCTGAGTGTGGGTAGGAGGCAATGGAGGACTATCAGTGACCTGAGTGTGGCTAGGAGGAGACGGATGACTATCAGTGACCTGAGTGTGGCTAGGAGGCGATTAATGGCAACAAGTGGCCTGAGTGTGGATAGGAGGCGATTAATTGCAACAAGTGGCCTGAGAGTGGATAGGAGGCGATTAATTGCAACAAGTGGCCTGAGTGGGGGTAGGAGGGATGGAGGACTATCAGTGACCTGAGTGTGGATAGGAGGCGATTAATGGCAACAAGTGGCCTGAGTGTGGATAGGAGGCGATTAATTGCAACAAGTGGCCTGAGTGGGGGTAGGAGGGATGGAGGACTACCAGTGACCTGAGTGTGGGTAGGATGCGACAGAGGACTGTCAGTAGCCTGAGTGTGGGTAGGAGGCAACCGAGGACTGTAAGTATCCTGAGTGTGGGGAGGAGGTGACGTAGGACTGCCAGTGACCTGAGTGTGGGTAGGAGGCAATGGAGGACTATCAGTGACCTGAGTGTGGCTAGGAGGAGTCGGATGACTATCAGTGACCTGAGTGTGACTAGGAGGAGACAGATGACTATCAGTGACCTTAGTGTGGGTAAGAGGCAATGGAGAACTACCAGTGACCTCAGTGTGGATAGAAGGCGACGGAGGACTACCAGTGACCTGAGTGGTGGGGAGGAGGTGACGTAGGACTGCCAGTGACCTGAGTGTGGATAGGAGGCGACAGAGGATTACCAATGAACTGGGTGTGGGTAGGAGGCGATTAAGGACTACTGGTAGTCTCAGTGTGGGTAGGAGGCCAGGGAGGACTCCTCAGGCCTTTAGAAGTTCTCAGTTCTAATATGTCATTCCCCATTTCAGACATCCACCCTCCACACTTGTCCTTTTCACTCTATGAGTGACAAAACTGGAAGAGATTGCTGCATGGTGAGCTTTCCGCAATAGCCTTGACTACTGTAATTCTGAAAGCTGCAATCTATTTGGTTATGCTACCCTTGCATGGCTTCCTACTTCTGTTCCACTCTGTGAATATAAGATATCTGAGATTAGTACCTCATCAGTTTCTCTCGTTCTTCTTTTGATAGTGCTGGTAAGCATGACATTTCGGAAACATACACGCCTTTTTGTGGTGCTTAACGAAATAACAAAACAGCATTTTTCCTAAAAGCCACTGTCAATTCTGTGGATCTTCACTGGCATAATTAGGCAATTTTATTTGATGTCTAATGACTTATGATGTTAGCTTAATATCATACAGGCACGTTTAGGCCACTGCTGCACATACTCATGTGCTTTACCGAGGACAGATGTTTGTCTCTCTCTGTAGGTTTGAGGACATGCACAGCTACTGTGCACTAACCACACAGCTGAAAGCTGAGTGCTTATAAATTATCTGAGCCAACCACATCCAATGTGAAATTGTCAGTTGGTCTCAGCTTGAATGTATTATGTTTGTGTTGTCTTTGAATGGGTGGAAAGTGGGGAAGCCAACACAAATACAGAAGTGTCCAGAATATTCAATGACTTTTACCAGTTTTTCCATGAGATGGCAAAATGTACAGCAAAAGCCACAAGCTATATATGAGCAACCCTGCACGTGGCACAGAGGCAAGGTGTGTGACTCGCAGACCTCACAGTAAAATAGTACTTCTGGCCGATATTGTCAAACAATGATTTCCTTTTACATTTATTCTAGACATGGAAACCAAAGAGATTCCTAAAACGTCGAACTAAAAGAAGTCTGGAATTATGAAATCTACATAGCATAGCTATATAATTAAACAAGTTCAGGTTTAAATGTATTTATAGTTTATAAAATCATAAAAACTTGTGTCATACACAAATAAGACTGAATCGTTACAGTGCAATGTCTAAGAAGGAATTAACAATGCATTCGCTTGTCTGGTTAACAAATTCATCTCATAAAATTCAGATGTCATCAGTGATGTCATCAGTGATGTCACTGGTCAGGTCATGAGTGATGTAATATGTGAGATCATAAGCAGTGCATTGCGAGGGCATAAGTTATAGCTAGCTGAGGTAACTGTAACTGATGAATTTCTATGGTTTTGTACGAGTGAAATGTCAGCCTAACTATAACGTCCCTGTAAATTTTATTTTCAGTGAATTTCTAAGGTTTTTTAAAATTCTATTTCTTAACTATAACGTCCCTGTAGCCTTTGGTTTTTTCATTACATTTCTAATGTTTTTTTAATGTTGTTTGCTAACTATAACGTCCCTGTAACCTTTGGATTTTGTAGTGACTTTCTACGTTTCTAAAATTTTATTTCCCAACTATAACGTCCCTGCAACCTTTGTTTTTTTTAAGTGAATTTCTAAGGTTTTTTAAATTTTATTTCCTAACAGTAACCTGTGATCTTTGAGAGTGTGTGAGTGTGCATAAGTGTCTCAGTGGGTGTGTGAGTGAGTGTGAGTGGGTGTGTGAATGTCTGTGTGGGTCTGGAAGTGGCTTCATTTGTGTCTCACTGGGTGGGTGAGTGGGTGCAAGAGTGTCTGAGTGTCTGTGTGGGTGTGCCACTACCTGTGTCAGTGACTGGGTCAGAACAGAACCGCACCTGCCCCTTTATCCCAAAAAAGTCCTCAGTTTTGCACAAAATATCTACCCAAGTGGAGTACTTTATACTGGTTAATTACTAAGTGCTACTTCCTTGGGTACATGTCTATTACGTATTCTACACTACAGTTGCGTAATGGAGCACAAAGGAATGTCACCAGTGACCTTGTGTGTGTTTTGACAATGTGATTGTTCCTCGTGCGTCTTTATCCAGACATTTGTGATAACATGAATCTTTCTATAGAGAAGTTGATGAAAGAACAAAGAGGTAAATCTCCACCTAACAAGGGTCCTTCTTCTTAACTATATGAAGGGCTTCTTTCTTTGGTGGAGATGTCCTCATATTCCTCTGCATCAAGCGCCACCAAAATCATCAGGAAACGCGCTGGGGGGCCTTTTGGTAAGCTGTCCATCATCCTGGCAAAAGGCGGGAAGAACTTTGCATACTCTTTTTTTTTTGTAAACAGATTTTATTGAAAGTTTTTGCAGTCAATACAATACAGTTCAATCATGAACTCAAGTGTTTGCAATAGTCGCATATAACAAACTTCTTCATTATGACATAAATCAATCAATTGAACATTCTCAAACACACTGCTACTCCCCCATCCCATTGGAGTCTATCCAACTATGAATCCATATGAACTCCCTCCCGATAGGTCGCTGTTTCAGTACAGGAAGAATGGCAATAACGTGTTGAACATGCAGGGGGAGGGGGACCTGGCTAAGCCTCGGGAGAAACACAAGCAGGCGGCCTGGACAAGTCAGTCACCCTCAAAGAACCCCCCCCTCTCTCTGCCATTAAGGAGTTGGGGCCGGCAATGACCTTTGAGATTGTGCCTCTGGTTCTTTTAAGCAGTCCACCAGGACCTCCCAGGCTCATTTAACTTCCAATGAGTGCAGCCCCCTTCTGGCCTCTTGGAGTAGTACCTCACCCTCATATCCAGCCCATCGTTCGAGTTCTCTGCGCCAAGCCATTATGCTAGGTCCCCCGGCACCTTCCGATGGTGTGTGATTTCCCTCTTTGCCAGAACAAAGGCTAGGTCCTGGAATCTGCTGCTGACCTTCGCCTTGGAGGTATGGGGAAACCAGCCCAATAAACAATGCCCCGCTGTGCAGGGAATCGTTTTGACGATAGTGTCAGCCACCACTGTTGTAACTCCCTCCCAGTAGGCCCCGAACCGAGGGCAATCCCATAGCATATATTTAAGCTCTGCACCAACTTCCCCACAGCGTGAACAGGCCGCTGGTTCTGTATGGAAATATTTGTTAATATGCCCCGGGATGTGATAGGCCCTATGCAGGATAAAATAATTAATCAGTTTGAAGCGGGCATTGCGGGATACTTTTGGGGTTCTGGCAAGTATATTTGCCCAATCCTTGTCAGGTATGGGGGCACCCAGATCCTCCTCCCATCGCGCCTTCAAGGTATCCAGGGTTTGAAGCATATCCCCACGCATGGCCCGTACAAGCAAGTGACAGCTTTCACTGTTTCTAGCTAGAGCTAGGTATTGGCAGGTGGCGTGGGTCCGCGGCTCTTCAAGGCCAGTGTGCCATTGTTTTGAAAGCGCTGCTGTAATAGCCCTATGCAGCAAGAAATGCCGCTGCACCAGATCGAACTCTGCACGGAATTCCTCAAATGATAGCAACTCTCCTGTCCTAAACAGGTCGCCCACCTTAGTTGCCCCCGCCGTCACCCAGTCAGTCATCCCCTCACAGCTGCCACCATGAGGAAATGCATTCAACATGGTCATACGGAGTTTAGGGGACTACAGGGTGGGCGTCCTCGTTTTCTGCAGGCACCGAATCCAGCAATGGCGCACAACTCTGAATTCTTGTGTGTCCTCCGAGGGTCGCCCCCCCACCAACACTCTCGTCAACCTCGTCAGCGCTGGGGTGAAGGGTCTCACTTCCCTGTCCGGGGTTTTTCTATGTGCCAGCCACTGTGTGCATTATTAGAGCAGCACACTGCCTGGCCCCCATCAGCTGACGGGCAATGCAGTTTTGAGAGGGCTACCCTCCTACGGCCTGATCCCCATAGAAAGGTCATTGTCAAGGCATCTAGCTCTCTGAATGTAGTCCTAGGAATCAAGAGGGGTAGCACTCAGAAAAAGTTTAGGAGTCTTTGGAGGACCATCATCTTGAGTATAGCCACGTGCCCCACAAGCGAGAGAGGGAGCGTTCGCCAAAACTTGGTGCCAGCCCGAAACGACCTGAGTGCCTGGCCCACATTTCCATCTTACGTGTCCTGTTTGTCATGGTAGATTTTGGCCCCCAGGTATAGCAGACAGTGGGGTTCCCACTGTAGGTCACCCAGCTCCTCCGGCGAGAGCAGACCTTTGCATCCTTGTTTTAATTTTAAAGGGAGAACCATGGGCTCTGCTCTCACCAGGAGAGGATGAGAAAGTATACATTCGTCACAGTCACTTACAGACTGCACTCAAATAGATCAACAATGCATTCACCGCCACAAAGGATTTCATATCATCTTTCAATGTGGAATTGCCAAGAAAACACACGTGCTTTGCCTTAGCCAAGCCTAGGAGTTAGGCTAATTTGTCCTTTACAGAAGTGGAGCTTCAACTAGGGCACCTGCTATGTTTATATTTGTAAGTGCTTCCTGTTGAGGTTTAATTTCTGTGAAATCAGCATCATGGCCAGAACAGAAGCTCATCTTCCCTTTTATCCAACAAGACTCCGCAGTTTTGCACAAAATGTCTACCCAGTGGAGTACTTTCTACTGGTTACTTAGTAAGTACTACCTTGTTGGGTAAATGTCCAGTGTGTATTCTACACTACAGCTGTGTAATGCACTATGAGGAAATGTCTCCAGCGACCTTGAATGCGTTTGACAATGTGATTGTTTCTCGAGTGTCTTTTTCCCTTGGGGCCTGGCCTCAATTCAGTGGGGGAGGTAGGCCATGCGGCCCCCCTCCATGGGCTGTTTTTGGCCCCAGAGATCCCATCCCTATGGACCTGGTTTCAATTCAATGGGGGAGGTTGGCCGCGCGCCCCCCCTCGGCCCGGGGACCCCATTCTGCAGGGCCCGGCCTTGTCATTTTGGGTGCCCTGGAGCCCACCCAGGGCACCCAGTCTACACCATTGGGGACCGCAGGAGGAGCCTGAATGCCCCGGCTGTCCCTGCCGGTACCCTGCCTCCTGCAGGATCTGGCATTGGTCCCACACGTAGGGAGCTGCTAAATATGCAGCTCCCTGTGTGTGAGAGCAAATCCTTTCATCGGTTTCCCTGCCTGCATGACAGCGGGCAGTGAAACAGATGAAAAGTGCGCTCCCAGCAATTGGAAGCGGAGTGCTTGCTCTCGCCAGGCTTGGTTTGGTTTTTCAGTGAATTTCTAAGGTTTTTTAAAATTCTATTTCCTAACTATAACATCCCTGTAACCTTTGTTTTTATCAGTGAATATATAACATAACATGTGTATTTGTAAAGCGCACGTTCACCCACAGGTCTCTTGGCGCTGAATAACAGCTGTTTATTGTTACCCAACTCAATGGTACTCATTTTATCGACCTCAGATGGATGAAAGGCTGAGTAGACCCGCCGGGATTTGAACCTGTGAACATGAGGTCGAACACAGGCCCCTGCAGTGGATGCATTAGTCCACTGAGCCACCAGACCTAGGGGGAGGGGGGAGGTGTGTGTGCGTGTGTGTGCGTGTGTGTGTGTGTGCGTGCGTGTGTGTGTGTGTGTGTGTGTTTGTATATATATCCATCACCAAGGCTGCCCATGTGGAGTCGCCACACACGTAGGGGTTACCGCTCAAGACGCCACAGGTAGCAAGGTATCAGTATGCCTCCAGCCTTTCAAGTAAGCCATACGCGTTTCGAGCAATGGAAGTGCTCTTGTTCACTGGCATAATGACGAAAGAAGCAGGTGAATTCGGAACAACTAATTTATTCAAATATAAGTCCCGCCCATATGGGCGTCATTCAAGCAGGCATTCTGGTTGTAGTAGTTTCCTGGTATGCCTGAAGACTTTACAGTTCCTTAAAGCAAGTGCACTGCTGCATTCATCAAAATTAAAATGTCAATCCCGGTTGGGCGAAAGGTCTGTAATAGCACCGCTGACCACTTCCCAATATATGCCTGTGGCTCAGGCCCCCTCCGTTCCAGCGAGTGTCCATGCTAGTGAACACTCAGGATCCGCTCATAAAGCGGCGGGGCAACTCCGCGACCGGACTGGCCACATTTAAATCCATCACCAAGGTTGCCCATGAGGAGTCGCCACACACGTAGGGGTTACCGCTCAAGACGCCACAGGTAGTAAGGTATCAGCATGCCTCCAGCCTTTCAAGTAAGCCATACGCGTTTCGAGCAATGGAAGTGCTCTTGTTCACTGGCATAATGACGAAAGAAGCAGGTGAATTCGGAACAACTAATTTATTCAAATATAAGTCCCGCCCATATGGGCGTCATTCAAGCAGGCATTCTGGTTGTAGTAGTTTCCTGGTATGCCTGAAGACTTTACAGTTCCTTAAAGCAAGTGCACTGCTGCATTCATCAAAATTAAAATGTCCATCCCGGTTGGGCGAAAGGTCTGTAATAGCACCGCTGACCACTTCCCAATATATGCCTGTGGCTCAAGAGCACTTCCATTGCTCGAAACGCGTATGGCTTACTTGAAGGGCTGGAGGCATGCTGATACCTTGCTACCTGTGGCGTCTTGAGCGGTAACCCCTACGTGTGTGGCGACTCCTCATGGGCAACCTTGGTGATGGATATATATATATACACATTCATGTATATAAATATATACATGTATATAAATATATACACATATATGTGTATGTATATATCTATATATATAAATATACACACACATTCTTGTGTATACATATATGTATATATATATATACATATATATATCGTAATGATCCTCTCCTTTGATATTATATATATATTATATACAGTAGTAAACTGTCACATGCAGAGCTTCACATTGGGCTATAAATATCTCTGCAAAACATTCCTTCCTGATGCTTGCAACCCCCACCATGAAGGGGACAGTCAGCCAGGACATCATGCAGAATGAGATTCTGAACCAAGTTGAGATAATGATAATATGCCCACAAGTAGAAGGAGCAGCTCATCACTAGGACCTTGCAGAGTCTCAGAAGGAAGCATCCAGAAACTTATCAGGACATGGTATAACCCTTTCAACACAACTTTCTGAACACATCCTGACCACATATAGGATCAATATGGATTCCATACTGCACCTGTTAAATACTGCTAGCCCACCTGTTATCAAGTTAATATCTGTGCTTTATTCCCTAACAACAGGTGGATTTCAAGATCCAGGGTGCAGTCCGCATGCAATGGCCTAGCCCACATTCAATAAAGTCGAGAAGCAGGTACCAGCACCCCTACTGAAGTTGGTGCCACAATGCATTAAATTCCCAAATGATCCTCAAACAGTGAACAGTGTGACAACATTTATGGATTTGTGGGATTTTGGACTGCACCCATGTAGCATTTTTACCATCTGATCCTCAGACCAGATATTACACAATCATAAATGCAACACTCTACAAATGAACAGAAATCTAATAGCAAACTTAATTTAAATAAATTAAACTAAACTTTTACTAAAAAAATAAAAATAATTTAAATGAATTTAGCACATATCTTTTAGAAAAACGTACTATATATTAAAAAAAATATATATTTTACATTGGTCTCGCCACGCTTGCGGATGTCTGGGATGCCTGTGGTGTTGTTCCGTTTGACTACCCGAAGAAGGAATATCGGATGCCAGAGGCTCAGTGGCAGAGATATGGACAGCTGAGGCATGCGCTCCACTGATGTATATCTCTGGAGGACACAACTCAGCAGAACTTCCCCTCAGAAGGGAGACTATTGGACAGTCGTATTGACAGAAAACTAATCTCACTGACTTACAGCACACTGATGAGGCACACACAGGGCGCTCTCATGCGACTGCAGAGTAGATGGGAGCAGGACCATGGGGAGATGGACAACGAGGACTGGCAGACGGCTCTCGGATCTCCCGCAATAGTTGTCAGTAAGGCAAGCTTTCGCATGGTCCAACTTAAAATTGTCATAGGGAGTATTATACGTAGCCATTACTACATACAATAGGGAGGGCCGAGAGCGCACTATGCCTGCAAGGCTGTGGGATGGAAGGCACACTGCTGCACACACTGTGGAGCTGCCCTAGATTGCGTTCATTCTGGAAGGCAGTGGGAGACTCACTGGGGGAAGCCACGGGGATACCCTGGATTTGCAGTCCAAACTAATGCACCTGGGGCTTTGGCGTCCTTCGGATCTGGATAGATACCAGAAGATCCTGGGTAACATGGGAGGCATGGTGGCCAAGAGGGATATCACCCAAAAGTGGGGCGGTGGATCCTCCCCCAGATATCAGAGTTGAGAAACTGGCATGGAACTATGTAAACTGATAGAAAGAGATATTTACAAAGGCAATGGATGTCAACGAAAATTTGAGAAAATCTGGGGCAACTGGGGATCGGCAAGTAAGTGATGGTCTAGGCGGACCCAAGGGTGGGGGACATTACAGAGAGGGGAGAACAGTAGGAGGGATCAACGCACTGGTATGTAGGGTCCAGGAGTGACAAATGTCAGTACACGGAGTACGGGTGAGACAGCTCTGAAATGTGTGCAACCTGAATTGTTGGAGGTGTGGGATGGACTGAAGTGTTGTGTAGAGTTGTTAAATGTCTATACTGTTCAGAGATAAAATAATAAACAGATTTACAGGAAAAAAATATTAGTGATGGTGAGATTTCTTTTTAATTATTTTTTTTAAAGATATTTATAAATTAAAATAATATATTTATATCAATTAATTATTTAATACACATTTAATATCATTAGCTAATTTGCTTGTACATTTTAGGTTATTCTAGGTTAATAATGTTTATTTTAAATTAATTTGCATTTATAATATAAACTAGAATATATTTTATTTTTACACAATTATAAACTTTGATAATTTTCCCTATACTTTCCAATAGGGAGCTCTCCACCTAGGTGGCAGAGATCTCTGCCATTGCAGAGTAGTAACTCCAGTTGTAGGAGGCTCCACCCCTGATTTGCATAGGTGGAGAGACGTAAGTCTACACCTAAGTGTAAATGTTGACTCAAAATGGTGAATTGCAAAAAGGTGTGGAGTTACATCTAGGTGTAGTAGTAAATATACAGGTGAGTAACTATAAACGTGTATATTTGTGAATAGGCTCCTTCGTGAATAGGCCCAGCGTGCGATGGTGATCTGATCATAAGACATTGTTGTGCTCAAGTATCTACACACAATTCAGTGATCCTAAGAAATGGCATACTTTCCAGAACAATTGAGAGATGGCTTCTTGGAAGGATTTGGCTTCTTAGTGAGTAAAAGATAACATAAATTATATATGTACTGACTTATAATATACAAATAATCTCTAGTGTTTTAATAGATGTAATGAAATCTTTAGAAATTACATTTGTCTTGGTAATAGACAAGTTTCTATAAAAGTACACTCACCATTTTTTAAAAATATCATAACCCAATACAGCTTGATTGACTATAGCTCCCATAATGCCATAATATAAGATGAGAAACACCATGATTGAAATAGTAGTTGTATATTATACATACAATTAATGAGCATTCTCTAAATGCTTTTCAATTATAGTTTAGATCAAAACATTCATTAAACTCACTTTCAGTAAATTATGAGATGTAACGTTACCCAGTAACATTTATATATATCTGATAGTTCCTCCCCGCCCGACTTTGGATGACTCCATGACGCTCGAGGTCCCGATCGTGGGGAGGGTCCTGGGACAGTTCGCGGAGCCCTTCCTTATGGTTGTCGTCGCACTTTAAATCATCAGGGAAGTTGGGTAAGTCCCACAGGCATAAGGAATCCAAGAAGTTGAGGAGGTCTTCCACTTCACCGTGTCTGTCGAAGTCTTCCAACGAGACATGGGGCCATCGGCACTCCAGGCCCCGTGAGTTGGCGAACCTGAACCCTGGCCCACTCTGCACTTCCCCGATCTTCTCAGAGCTGGAGAGACCTCCGTCCAGCTGAAGGAGTTCTATGAGGCCATGCGCCTCATATTTGGGTGTGCCAGCCCCGCTAGAGTGCCTTTGGGTCCCACGGCACAGGAGGGGCCCCTACTGGACCCACATTGGCGGGTTCACCCTTGGAACAAGTCGAGCCGCATTGATCCCTTGCTGCATCCGGAGCTGGTGCATGTTTTAAAGGACAACACCACCACTATGCAGTACTGAAACAAACAGGGCGGGGTGGGGGCATGGACCCTCTGTCAAGAGGCCTTGTGTCTCTGGACATAGCTGGAACGTCAGGGCATTTCCCTGGTGGTTCAACACCTGACGGACTCTATGAACACCAGTGTGGACGAACTCAGCTGAAGATGCTTAGTGGATCACGAATATCATCTCCATCCAGAGGTGGTCGAGAACGCACAATATCAGCAGTTTTGTATGCTGGAGATTCCAAGGCGACTTGCCCAGAGATGCTTCTCATCTCGAGTGGAGCTCTGGCCTCCTGTACGCCATTCCGCCAGTACCACTCCTGCCTAGAGTTCTCAAGAAGTTCAGGTATGACCAGGCCCAAGTCAATCTTGTGGCTCTAGATTGGGCACGGAGAGTCTGGCATCCTGAGCTTCTAAGCATGACCATCGGTCCTCCAGTCAGGCTGCCTCTTCGAGCGGATCTTCTGTCGCAGCAACGGGGGAGGGTCCTGCACCTGAACCTGTGCACCCTCACCATCATGCGTGGAGATTGAGCTGCGACAGTTGACAGTTTTTGACCTTCATCCCAAAGTCTGTAATGTTCTTCTGGTAGCCAGGCATCCCTCCACCAAGTCGGTATATGCCTGCCATTGAAACAAGTTTGTGTCATAGTGTGCTTCCCTCAACGTTGACCCCCTTTCTGCACCTTTATTCAAGGTTCTCCTGTTTCCTTTGACTTTGGCGCAGCAGGGCTCTGCTCTGGGCTCAGTTAAAGGTTATCTCTTTGCTATCTCTGTACTTTTGCGGTTGACGGACCAACCTTCTCTCTTTTAGTCCCCTGTTTTAGGCCTGCTGTTTTAGGCCTGCAGCATATGTTTCCTCTACACCATTCATCATGCCTCAGTGGGACCTCAACCTGGTCCTCACCTTTCTCATGTGTGCACTATTTGAGCCTCTACACAATTGCCCTCTTAGGCTCTTGACAATAAAAACTGCCTTTTTAATGGCCATAACATTGGCCAGGAGGATCAGTGAATTGCTGGCACTCTCTGTGCACCCTCCTTATATCACCTTCTACCAGGGCAAGCTGGTTGTCTGGACATGTGCCTTCTTCCTTCTGAAGGTTGTTACTCCCTTCCATGTAGGCCAGAGCATCTCCCTGACTACCTTCTTTGTTCTGCCTCATCCCTCCAAAGAGGATGGGAGACTCCACCGTCTGGACCCAAAAAGAGCATTGTTGTTCTACTATCTTGAGCACACAAAAGAATTTGTGGTGGATGATCAACTCTTCGTGGGCTATGTAGGAGCTAAAAAAGGGAAGGTTGTGCAGAAATGGACCATCTCACGATGGATTGTTCTATGCATTAAGATCTGCTACGCACTGGCCAAGAAGCAACCCCCTGAGGACTTGCAGGCTCACTCCACCAAAGCCAAGGCTGCGACCACTCCGTTAGCAGGGGCGTAGCTTCAGAGGGGGTATTTAGGGTGTTACACCCCCCTAATAAATGTATTTAGTGATAAATAGTTGGTTACAAGTGCTCTCAGTCAGGTATGGTGAGATGTCTGTCAGATTTCACCAGGAATTTTTACACACACTCTTTCCCACTCTCTGTTTGGAAAGACTTAAAAAATGTTGCTTATTTCACAAAATAATGTGTTTTTTCTCACTTAGTGCTCCCATCAATCCGTATTCCTCTCCCTTTCCACTGACCCTTAAACCCAGCTGAAGCTCACCCTCCCAATCTTACTGATCAAGCTATGCCACTGTGCGTTACCATGCAGTATCCAGGTCCTGGGCATCTGCGAACCAGCAACGTGGGCTTCATTGCACATGTTCACCAAGCACTACTGCTGCCTGGACAGTCAGGTCCTTCGTTACAGGCACTTCACCTGTTCGGTCCTGCAGGACTTTCTAATTTAATTGGCTTTGCAGTTCCACCTCCGAGGAGGTATTGCTTGGGTATCTATTCTAAGGTAAGGAATCGGTGGCTAAAAGTCTCTATCAGATGAACAAGCTACTTACATTCGGTAACAACTTATCTGGTAGAGACTCTATCTAGCCACAGATTCCTTACCGACCCTCCCATCCTCCCCCGTTCTGTGATCTGATTAGGTGTTAGGAATACCCTACTAGGGGCCTTAGCTTGTCACACCAATGGTTAATGCTCATTGTGGCTCCATGCTTCTGGCACGGAAAGTCGTGAAAGTCGTGAAAGTAAGTGACATCAGCGTGCCAGGGTGGTGCCTATATAGGTACTGTGCACGTCACTAGCGGCGCGGATGATACCAATGTGGAGCCAAATTACGCCACCTTCCGACATGCAGGGGTATTGCTAGAAAATCTTCTGGATTTAGGGCCTGATTACGAGTTTGGCGGTGCAGGAATGGGGCGGCATGCCACAGCCCTGCTCCCGCACCGCCAAAATTCGACCGCCGGCCCCCACCAGATTACGAGTTTCCTCGTTGTCTGGCGGGAGGTCCTTTGGCATTCCCATGGCAGTGTCTTTAAAAAAAGCACCGCAATGGGAACGCCAAAGCAAGTTTCTGAACTTCATGGACTGTTAAGTCCATGCCGTGGAGAAACTGGGTGTGCATACAGACAGGGAGGCACACCATGTGCCCCCCGGGTGCATATTCATGGCCTGAGTCACCAGAGGGCCCAGAAGAGCCCCCTTAGTTTCCTCTCTACCAGCAGTTTCATGGCGTGAACACCGCCATGAGACCGCTAGCAGTGAGGAAACTCGTACTATGCTTGGCAGAGGCCGCAGTGGCCCTGCCAAGCATATTGCGGCCTCCACCAGGGATTGCAAATCCCTGGCAGTTGCGGCAGTGCCATGGTGGTCCGAAGGCCATAGTTGTAATATGGTGGTCGGACCACTGTTGCGGCGGTACCCAACTTCCACTGCGCCTTCATCACGGGTTGACCGCCAAACTTGTAGCCCTTAGTCTGACGCCTGGTGTTATTCTAAGTTAAGGAATCTGCTGCTAGATAGAGACTCTACCAGATAAGGCATTACCAAAGGTAAGTAACTTGTTCATCTTTCTATAACTTTGTATAGGTCCTTTTGATTGCAATCATATATATGAATGTATTTTTCTGATTCTGATTTCTAATACATAGGTGACTCAGGTTATTCATTGAGGGCATGGCTTATGACACCCTTGCAAGAACCTTCAACTTAGGCTGAGCATGCTTAGAGCATAGCACTCACGAGCAGTGGAGGCAGCTAACGATCGGAGGCGGTGGGGTGGGGTGGGGCGGGGTGGGTGCGGTTGGAGCAGAATAAAAAAGAAAACACCTACCTGGGTACTACCGCTGTCTCTCCTCCATTGTCTGTCCTCCGTTCACGAAGCAGGAAGCACCCAGGCTCCCAGACTCCCCTAGCCAATCATGACACTGCTGTCATCATGACAGCAGCGTCGTGATTGGTCTGAGCGCCGTGGTTCGGTGCTCAGACAGAGACTGGGAGCCTGTGCATATTCTCCACCCAGGCTGTGCATTACAGCCCAGTGGAGAACATGCAAAGTGCGCATGACTGTTTGGCCGGCACAAGACGGCCGGCCAAACCATCATGCACACTTACAGAGTGCCCACCACTCCTCCCCTTGGTCTTGCCAGCCCTGCCCTGCCCTGCCCCGCACCTAAGCCAGTTCGGAACAATAAAATGATATTAACATTCTGCTATTATCATTTTATTGTTCCTTTTTGAACTGCTAAGAGAGCAGTGGGGCGACGCTCCTCCGCCTTAGTGGAGGAGCCGCCGCTGCACACGAGGGCTAGGAATACTGTTGAGCATACTTTTGGGCTTTAAAGGCCAATTTAGATGTCTATATAGAAGTGGGGGAGAGGGACATTGACATATTCACCAAAAGAAAAGTGTGAAATTACCTTAGCTTCCTGGGTTCTACATAATATTTCACAACTAATCCCCATGCCTGATGATGATGTCATTCTTGTCCCCGATGATGACAATTAACAAATGGTAGACCAAGATGGCCGTTGCTGTGGTGATGCCAGCGTAGCTGCCATAAGAGAGGACCTCATAACCCACAATTTTTAAGTTGGAAAGACTAGATTGTATTCACATGTACAAATAAAGGCCCAATGGTATCACCTGCGAATAACACCTAACCTATACAAAACCAAATAAATGCAAAGTCCCATCCTATACTGAGTGAACCTCCCACCCTAAAAAACACTCCATATAAAACCTCTGCTAATCCATTCATGAATTTCACAGGTTGTGAAAAGAGAAGAGTTAAGCTTGAAAGAGTAGCTCATTCATTTGTTTTCTTTGCAGGTGGTTCAGTTGGCCCAATGGTCTGAGCATGACATGCAGACCTACAATGCAGCTCAGTGGTGACACATGCTGTGATGTCTGGGGAGGGGAAGAAGATGACATAGACAGGGAAGGTGTTGTGCTTCTAGGTTCAGTATCCCGGGCAGTGAGTGATGTGACAGTCTTACGGTCGCCTGTGAGACTGGATTTCTGTTGTATGGGCAAGAGGATTCTGGAAAGACTGTAGTAATTTGTCCTGGAAAGCTAAATGTCCCTCACTCATTTGCCATATAGATTCTCTATCACGCCAACCACACGACTCCATGCATGTCTGTTTGTGAAACACACAAAAGGTGATGGGAGGACAGCTCGCAACTTGTCTAACCACTGGCAATCGCTCGGGGTAGCATCCCAACCCATCATTCCTTTGCTCACCATGCCATCTCAGGTTGGACCCAGCCATATGCAAATCAGCTTTGACCCTGTTCCCATGAGGAGAACGCACTAGAATGTGATGTAATCAGACCCTCAAAAACAGAAGCTGTGCAAATATCACTGTATCCTTCCCAACTGGGAGATTTGTAACCATGTCCACAGAAAGGATTTCTCTTTTAAAATAGTTTAGTTAATTTCTCACACATGCCTCCATTTACTTTTTATGCACTGTCGTATTCAAGACCTTGGGGTGGGAGGGAATTTCATCACTTGAAGTTTCTTTGTCCAGGACAACTGAAATCCACTCAAGTCCATGCCTTTAAACTCCAATTTCTTTCCCCATTTCCTTTAAAATTATCTCTGAAGGCGTGCCATTATTTGCATGGTCCTTCAATAGCCAACCACAATTACTGGAGATGACCTGCTCTGTAGCAGCTCTCAGTCCCACTTTATCTATTTCATTGTTACTACCTTGGAGTGTCGGAGCCCTTTAAAAATGGGACAGGGGAACACAAGAAAACGGAATCGGCAGATGTTAATATAGACTAGAAGCATCAAATGTTCTCTACAGGACGGATATAAAGACAAAATTTAACTAGAATTTACAGTTTTCATTTTGGCTTAGAGCAGAGTAAATGCAGCCTGGTCTTCCATGAGACTGGAGGTTGCGATCACAGAGTAGGTGTGTGTTTGAAATGGTTACTTCTCTCCTAACAGCAACCAACGTGATCACTGCCCTCTGCTAAAACAAATTCTTCCATCCCCTACTTTCTCCAAGATGTTAAAGTTACCAGCGATGAGGCAGGCGTTTTCATATATTAACCTAGAAACAGTCTTCGCAGAATACGCTCTTAGAGAAGGAACAAGTTTATTTCCACTTAGTTCAAAACAGAGATATTGTCCAGGTCCTTCATCACATACCTTGCACCTCCTTCTGCTTTGCCAAATCAGAGTCCAGCTCGGTTGCTATTGAGGTAGGTGGGATCCTACAGCTTCGGTAAGCTCAGCCTTTTCTGGCCTTATATGGCCAAAGATCAGCATCTTGGTCTTGGAGTAGTGAATTTCAAGGCTGTTCCCTTCACAGTAGAAGGCTAAACCCCTGTGTGGTTTCTACTGTCCCACTATTGTGAAGCTGACAGTCTCACCTCCATGAAGCTGATTGTTTAAGGCAATCCCACAGCTGTGAAGTTGATTGATTTCTTCAGTCCCATCTGCCATGAAGCTGTTTGTTTTCGGCCGTCCCAAAGCCATGAAACTGATCATTTTCTGCAGCGCCCCTGGCCGTGAAGCTGATTGATTTATGCAGCCGTACAGATGTGAAGCTGATTGACTTCTGATGTCTCACAACCATGAAACTCATTGTTTTCTGCAGTGCCGCAGCCAGGAAACTGATTATTTTCTGCAGCCCCTCTTTCTGTAGAGGCGATTGGTTCATCTAGTCCTACAACTGTGAAGCTGACTGATTTCTGGTAATCCCACAGCTGTGAAACTGATTGGTTTCTGCAGTTCCTATGTTGTAAACTCCCAAAGCTAGACTCGGTTTTGAACAAGTTAAGTTACCCTGTCTGCTGTTGGTCTGCATTCCATATGTCATTATCTTTTGCAGAACTCATAAAAGTGACTTTCCGAACATATAATGCAACACGCGTCTGTTACAAGTCACACAATATCTATGTTTCAAGGGCTGGCAGTAGATATGTAAAACAAACATGTAGTCCAGGTTGACGTATTTTCATCATGCTGGTTTATACCAGTTATGTTTCAGATTTCTGGAAAGTTCCCCAATGCAGGGTAAACGTCAGTGGTTAACCTTATATAAACCCCATGAATTGACTACTGAATTAGAGTGCCCTCGCACCAGGTTAACAAGAAAGATCCTGCCAGACTGCCGCAGAATCCACTCTTACGCTGAGAGGTGATACAGAGAAGAGCTGAGCCCAGCTGTCTGTGTTTGAACACTCTCCCTGGTACAGAGAACAGCTGAGCCCAGCTGTCTGTGTTTGAACACTCTCCCTGGTACACATAAGAGCTGAGCCCAGCTGTCTGTGTTTGAACACTCTCCCTGTAACAGAGAAGAGCTGAGCCCAGCTGTCTGTGTTTGAACACTCTCCCTGATACAGAGAAGAACTGAGCCCAGCTGTCTGTGTTTGAACACTCTCCCTGGTACAGAGAAGAGTTGAGCCCAGCTGTCTGTGTTTGAACACTCTCCCTGATACAGAGAAGAGCCGAGCCCAGCTGTCTGTGTTTGAACACTCTCCCTGGTACAGAGAAGAGCCGAGCCCAGCTGTCTGCGTTTGAACACTTTCCGTGATACAGAGAAGAGCCGAGCCCAGCTGTCTGCGTTTGAACACTCTCCCTGGTACAGACAAGAGCCGAGCCCAGCTGTCTGCGTTTGAACACTCTCCCTGATACAGAGAAGAGCCGAGCCCAGCTGTCTGTGTTTGAACACTCTCCCTGATACACATAAGAGCTGAGCCCAGCTGTCTGTGTTTGAACACTCTCCCTGGTACACATAAGAGCTGAGCCCGGCTGTCTGTGTTTGAACACTCTCCCTGGTACACATAAGAGCCGAGCCCGGCTGTCTGTGTTTGAACACTCTCCCTGATACAGAGAAGAGCCCAGCTGGCTGTGTTTGAACACTCTCCCTGATACAGAGAAGAGCCGAGCTCAGCTGTCTGTGTTTGAACACTCTCCCAGCTGAAGTCTGATAACCACGGCTCATCCGCTGTGAACAGGTATGCAGTGAGCAGCCCTAAGAATCTCTACAGGCAGGTTAGCTACTCCATGCGCTCACAGTGTAGCACATAGAAGTAATCTTCAGGGTGCTAGGCTGCTAGGAACAATCTAATCATGTTAGAACTGTTCATATTATTTTCGCTGCTAGCAACAAGCATTTTTACTGTTTTAATTGTACTATGTATGGTTATTACTCATGTACTACGAAACAGTATATGACTGTTGAAATAAAGACTTTTAAACATATATAGTGCCTTTCTTTAATGCAGTGCTTCAGTGTGCTATTCTAAAGAAGGGAATTGGGTTTGAATTACCTCTTTATCCCTGATCCAGGACCGTTAGTACGCCGGAAAGCGCAGACACCACGCCAGCAGGTATGCTCAGTGGGGTTCTGTGGGGCTACCATAACCTGGACTTCCCCGCTCAAGAGATGATGCTCTGATCTCAGTCCAGGCACCCGTTGGTGGGAAAGCCAAACCTTTTAGACCTGGGCGAGTGTCCCAGGTGACGCAACCCACAGCCGTGAAGCTGATTGGTTTCTGCAGTTCTATAGCCATTAAACAGATTGATTTCTGCAGTTCCGCAGCCATGAGGCCACACAGTGTAGATTCATTTGCATGATACAGAGAAAGGTTATGTTTCTCATCCAGATTTAGGGGAAAATATTGTATCTGGATCAGCTCCCCCGCACCTGCGAAACCGAAAGATTAAATAATAGCATGGTGAGGACACTTGCCTAATTCACACTCGCGTGGCAGACCATGCTATATGCAATGCACGCAGCATCCACCATCGATCACTTCCTTCTCCAGAATATCAAAAAAAATCAGCATTACCTCCATGAAGACCTTTAGCTCCCTCAACCTCATTAAATATTGTTGTATTCTTTCCCACAAAGTGTTGGACATAGTATTTTAGGGTTCCTTTTTAGAGTAACTAGTGGACCAGAACTTCTGAGTTGTTCTTGTAGGTAAAGTCATCCCTTCTTGTAATGCAACTCTACCATTAGATTGGGGGAAGCAGCACCTATCTTTTCACTTACAGTAGTCAGCAAGGAATTTGATGTCTTTTGCTATAGGTGCCTCGGTGTCACTTAAGGGTCAGGACCCAAATGTTGTGATGATCCAAATTATTTCACTTCTCCAGCCATATGTTGCTCAGAGATTCTTCCCTGCCAGTTTGTTCCCAGACTCTGGCTTAACATAATAGCTGGAGGCAGGCTGATTAGGCAGAGCAAGAACTCCATGCTTTGATGTTACTTTCCTCTGCAGCATCTGCTAACAATAGGCAACTGACAAACAGCATAAGAGCAAGGCACTTGTCTTGATGCCTGCACCGCTGCTGCGATACAGCTGTGCAACTTGGCTGTTCTGGCAGCTGGGTAGGATGTAAGACATATGCTGAGTCCTACAACGCAGCCCGCATGCTGTACAAATGCCACTCTCCTGCCATTCTAAGTAAGCTGGTCATGAAAAATAGCTTGGCAGAAACACAGAAATTCAAAACAAAGTTCCACACATCATGTTAGCACGGATTAGATGACTGGTATGACATAGGATATGTCAAAAGCTTAAAGATGATCAGGGCCAGATAAATATTTGAAAGATTTGTTATTATCCCTGCTGCCCAAACCTCTAATGGAAGCCAGCTTGGGAGGGCTTGTCTTGGGATAAATATGTTATTACATGGTTTGGGGAAAGGCCAGACTTTTGAACTTCCTTGTGAAATGAAGAAAAAAGAGGAGACCTCGCGTTATTATCACCTGCTGGGCCCAAAATGCTCATGAACAATAAAGAAAATCGCTAGCGCTGTTTGTTGTAACGGAAGTAATGTCTGCCTAGTATCCAGCGGAAGCTCGACTCCACATCAGTTTGCAGGGGTTGAGGGTGATTCGCTTGACGTTGAAGGCCTTCATACCCCTCATGAGAGGATCGCTGGTGCAGGTGCTCATGGACAATGCCACTGCCATGTGGTACTGCAACAAGCAGAGCAAGGTGGGGTCGTGGGTCGTGTGCCAGGAGGTTTTATAGCTCTAGAGGTGGTTGGATTGTTGGGCAGACTCCAAATGGAACAAACTGGTGACTTCAGGTGCATTCACAGTAAGAAAAGGTACACAGGAACACAGGAATACGGTAAGGTTGTAGCAAGTGGAGGCAAATTAATTGATATCTTGGCAATGAGCAGTTACCCATCACAGGTTTCACCACTCTCTTCTATGTAACCTCTCCAGCCAGGCGCCATCTTCAGCAACCACTGTTATAGCAGAGCACTCAGAAGTAGAGAAGCATGTCCCAAGACCTCCTGCCCCCAGTTAATGACTTGCAGCAAGGAGGGACACCACCCCACAGCAACCATATTAAAAAGCACACCAACGAGGGCACCACAAGATGCAGCGGGAAATTACTACCAGGAAGTTGTTGGTAACACACATTCATCCTCCTTCCCTCCACTTGGAACATACCACACTCAACCACTCAAGGTATGCTGCATGCCAACAATATTGTTGACATCCTTATGTCATACTAAATCACTATGAATTGGTTATGTGCAAAAAATGTAATGTCACACTCATTCAATCAGGGCATCTTGTGTGTCAGTTGGTAACATGCTTCCCTGCACCACACTCTACCTCCCAGGTAAGTGCTAGCTCACAGGAGGAGGCTTCACCCTTCTGCGATGAACTGATGTGAATACGCTCGCTTTACTGTTTCTTTCCTTGTATGCACGAGTGTGCAGATTTGGGAGGTGCCTGTCTCCCTGGTAGCCATATTTAGGTGGCTCAACTTCACAATATTTTAAATGGATTTATGTTTTATCAGGGTTTTTCACGTTTCTTTTAATCTATGTTTGGTTACCAGTAGTTGTTTCCTTACAGGGGAGCTTGTGAGGGACAGCAAGAGTTGCTGGACCCCAGTTTGTGTATTTCTTTGGCCGCACGTTATTTAGTTAACCATAGCCTTCGCGCTCTAGTGTGCTTCCTGACACGCCCCTATGTTGGGCTTTATAGCTGGCTTCACAACGCGTCTGCACATAGTGGGCGTGCCGCTGGCGAGCCGAAGGCAAGCCCGTCTTTGCCCGTCCATGATCGGACCGCGGTCCGCGCCAGTCCCCCTGCTCGTTTTGACTCCCATCCTGAGACTCCTATCCACTACTCACGGACTGAGCTGCCAACTTTGAGAACTACAGGTAAAAGCTGCCCTGGGCCCATCTTCTCTCTGCCTGATTTAACGAAGGCAAGTGTTTGTCATACGTGTCAACTTCCTCTATTGTGGTAAAAGGTTCACGTGCTCAGTTCTTCAGAGCCCTCCCCACTCACACCTCCCACTCGCTATCGGGAGTTTAATTGTGGGCTGGTAAATGCAAGATCCCTTTCTAAGAACGCAATGGATTTCAGAATCTTTTTAGAAACCCAAATGGTAGACTTGCATTTGTGACTGAAACTTGGGCGAATGCGAAGGGCAATCCAGACATTATATGGACTACCCCATTGGGTTATGCAACTTCCAGACTTGACAGACCTGGAAGAAGAAGACCTTGCTAACTTTTATCGTGAGCATCTTAAGGTCTCTTATGCGCCGTTATTGGCGACTCGAGATCGCGATGCTCTCACTTTAAAATTCTACTTACTCACCAGTACTCCTTCAACGGAGTCCTGATCTACAGGCCACCGGGCCCTAGGTCATCCTTTATACAAAATGGTGAACAGCTCTGGGATAGTAAAGCTAACCATTGCGATTTCACCATTCTCAGTGATTTTAATTTTCATCTTGAGAACTCCTTAGACAAGGATTCTTCTCAGCTTCTGGACATCATCTCAAGCACAGGCCTGGCCCAATTGGTGAACAGACCCACACATATTGCTTGATACTCTCTAGATGAGATCTTTTCGGATAATCCATATCTTCAAGTTACATCTCTGCTTCCGTTACTCTGGTACGACCATTTTGCAATCATGTTGCGCCTGAAACTAGAACAGAAAGATTCTCCCTCCCTCCAGCTTTTGGATTCAGCTTCCTCACATCCTTGGCCCAAAATTAACGCTGATTACCCGAATATATATTTAGGGTAATGTAGGCCAGAAATAAATTCTGACTTAGACTTGGATATTAAATCTATCATAGTTGGATTGACTCCTGTATTTCTTCTCTGGCCCAACCTAAAAAAAGTACAAACTGCAGAAATTAGCTCTCTGAAACATGGTTCAATAACAATCTAAGAGCCCATAAACAAGCTTGTAGAAGGCTAGAATGGAAATGGCGTACTAATTACAATTCAATGACAGAGTGGCCTACAAACAGGTCCATCGAGATTAGCATTTTTCCTGCTCGACCCTGAGCCAATCCACAGACCCACCAACTGGAAAGGTTCTGCTGTGGTATCTATTCACAAGGTGAGGAATCTGGTTAGGAGTATCCATCAGTAGAACAAGTTACCTAACTTTGGTAAACACTCTTCTGGTGGATATTCTATCTAACCGCTGGTTCCTCACCGGTCCTCTCAACTCCCTGTTCTGTGAACTGGACTATTTTCCATCTAAAAAGGTCACAATATAGAGATCTACACATTAGTCATGCCAATGAGGGTGCAGACAGCCTAAGAAAGCAACTGACATCAGCACGCATGGGCAGCACTTTTATGCCGCTCCACTTGTCACTTTCAGAGCGGAACGACGCTGGTGTGGTGCTGCACGATGCTACCTACTGGGGTGCAGCTGTACTACTTTGAAGTTTCTGAACCCAGTCTGATGCCTGGGGAACAATCACAAGGTGACAAGTCTGCTGTTAGAAAGTGTGTCCACCAGAAAGAGCATTACCAAAGGTAAGTAACTTGTTATTGTGTGCCATTTTTTTATTCTGCCTTCCTGCACCACACTAAACAACTCCGTATCTTGTGTGGCAGTTTTATTGTGTAGGCTTACTTCACCCTCAATCATTCAGTATCCCATGACCTAATTTTTATTATGCATGCTTACACAACACTCCACCATTCTGGGTATCTTGAATGCTAATTTACAACGTGAATCCTTGTGACACACTCAGATATGCTAAGTATTTTGCATAAGATAAACCTGTGCCACTCGCGAAATGCTACCCACTGTAGACTTGCATTTGTGACTGAAACTTGGGCGAATGCGAAGGGCAATCCAGACATTATATGGACTACCCCATTGGGTTATGCAACTTCCAGACTTGACAGACCTGGAAGAAGAAGACCTTGCTAACTTTTATCGTGAGCATCTTAAGGTCTCTTATGCGCCGTTATTGGCGACTCGAGATCGCGATGCTCTCACTTTAAAATTCTACTTACTCACCAGTACTCCTTCAACGGAGTCCTGATCTACAGGCCACCGGGCCCTAGGTCATCCTTTATACAAAATGGTGAACAGCTCTGGGATAGTAAAGCTAACCATTGCGATTTCACCATTCTCAGTGATTTTAATTTTCATCTTGAGAACTCCTTAGACAAGGATTCTTCTCAGCTTCTGGACATCATCTCAAGCACAGGCCTGGCCCAATTGGTGAACAGACCCACACATATTGCTTGATACTCTCTAGATGAGATCTTTTCGGATAATCCATATCTTCAAGTTACATCTCTGCTTCCGTTACTCTGGTACGACCATTTTGCAATCATGTTGCGCCTGAAACTAGAACAGAAAGATTCTCCCTCCCTCCAGCTTTTGGATTCAGCTTCCTCACATCCTTGGCCCAAAATTAACGCCGATTACCCGAATATATATTTAGGGTATGTAGGCCAGAAGTAAATTCTGACTTAGACTTGGATATTAAATTCTCTGGCCCAACCTAAAAAAAGTACAAACTGCAGAAATTAGCTCTCTGAACCATGGTTCAATAACAATCTAAGAGCCCATAAACCAGCCTGTAGAAGGCTAGAATGGAAATGGCGTACTAATTACAATTCAATGACAGAGTGCCGTCACTGGCAGCCAGTGTAGCCCACGCAAGTGGTTCCTCACGCTGCAAGTGAACAGCAATGAATTTTGTCTCCTCCCCTAATATCCAGGATGCCTTTTGCGTACAACCTTTAACATGCACAGTAACTATGCTCAACTGAAGAAATATGATAATATACATATGTAGTATTTGTACAGTGAACACCTAGCCAAAGAGCAGTGGAATACTGTACAGCATCAAAGGCAAATATGCAGTCAACAAGTGATTGGAAAGGTAGCTAGACTCTGGAAGCAGAGTGTACTGTTCCTGCTCTTTAAGGAGGTGCGTCTTCATATCGCCTAAACTTCAGCAGAGCTGTGGTCATCCTGTCCAGTCGAGAGGCCACCATTTAATGCAAAAGTACAAGGGTTTGAACAGTAGTTCTGAAGTTGCTTTGTGGGAGGAACTATTTCACTTTTTTGAGAGGGGTGGTACAGGCCATCTATGATTTTTTGACAATGTGTTTCTGGAGGGTGATGCCGATGACCAGGGTAAATTCAAGTGACTTAGCATTAGGAGAAAGTTGGAGTTTGAAGCTATCATGATTCATGCAATTGAGCAGGTTTGGACTATTTCTTTCTTGTTGCTCTTGGAAGACAACAGGAATTCTGCTTGGGTGGCATTGAGCTTCAGGTATGTGCTGCAAATGTAGGACTGGATGAGGTGCAGGCAGTGTTTGAGACTCTGGATGTCTGCAATGGAGGATATTTTCAAGTCGTGGAGTGTGTTATTGGCATACTTTGACTCTACCATCAGTGAGTAGAACCACAATGAGTTCCATGTAGAAGCTGGAGATGACAAGGACATGGTGGAACCCTGCGAGACAAACCATTATGTGCTTGAACTGAAGACCCATACTTATCAGTACATGTCAATGCTCTGTTTTACAAGACTTTGCATGCCCTGAACACTCCTGTTATGGGCAGATAACAAAGTACACCCAGTACTACCCTGTGACCTCCTTTGTGTTGTGTGGTACAAAAACAGCAGAATCTCTAGCAATAGACGTTAAATAACTATGGAGTGACCTTGTGTGCCTCAAACTCTGGGTATTGTATACTGCACATACAAAAACAAATTCTGTCAGACTAGTTGTACAACTTATACTTTACAAAGTTGCTTACATGGTTAAATTCCCCACATAAGTAGAGGAAAAAGCAGCGAGGTTGAGATAACTCAATTACTGTAAATACAATGTATTTGGTAAATTACAAAGAAGTCAATTCCATAAATCAAACATTGAGGTGCTCTGATTGGTGATAAGTGCAAAAAAGCGCTTGTGCAGTGCATCAAGGAAAAAGGTGATCAAACATTTGTACATTGAACAATTCAAATCTTGAATGAGCCTATCTGATAAGTATAAACCTGTAGTCTCCCATTGATGGGCTAAGTTCATTAGTCCTTAATTTGCCCACGGTCCAGAATTGATTAGTACAGGCTAAGAATAAAACCGGTGACGTTTCAACCCTCTTAAGAAGCATGTGCTATCATTACATCATGGTGAGTCTTCATCAGGACTGTGCCTATGTGTTAGAGTGTTGCATGTCAGACGTCATGTATAGTAAAATCAGCAAAAACCAGTAATGAACTCCGGATGTGACTAACCTGGAGTCGTAGATGGGCTGGGTGTGACCTTATCTTCTTTTTAAGAAAGTTCCCCTATATTTGGAAAAACACTGGGTTTTAATGGGTCTAGCTCGTGTAGCAATCAAGGCGGTAAATATATAAGAAAAAATATAAAAACTAACCAATATATGTATGTTTGTAATTTCTCACAATGATGGCATTTACTGCTCATCAAGCGAATTCTTATAACCTTTAAATATTACAAGTGTAAGACATAATATCAACAAATGACCCCGCCCCCCAGGGGGTTTGGTTAGTGACAACCTAAATACAGCTTTATAAACACTCACCAGAGCCAAAAGGATTGCGTGCTAATTTATTGATCACCTTTTTCCCTTGATGCACTGCACAAGCACTTTTTTCACTTATCACCAAGGGAGCGCCTCAATATTTCATTTATGCGCTTGTCATCTTTGTTACTTACCGAATACATTGTATTCTCAGTAATTAAGTTGTCTGAACCTCTATGCTTTTTTCTCTACCTATGTAGCAAATTTGTATAGTATAAGTTGTACAAATAATCCGACAGAACCAATTTTTTGTCTGTACAGAATCTCTAGAAATAAGCCGTCAGACCACACTTACTCTCATTGCCTCTAATGGTCTGATCCAAGAGGTATCCTTCTGGGCTCTTGTGAATAAAGCTCTGCCTTATCATGGTACATGCTGCGTCTTCATTCAGCTCCAAGCAGCGATGGATGTGGTTTTGGGCAGAGACAGCACTGCGTTAGTCTGGACCCCCCAACCCTAGATGCCTGCTCAGCGCCTTCCCCTGGTGCAAGGTGTAGTTTGAGTTGGACCCACCAAGGCAGTCCAGGTTTTTTTTTACTGACCTAAACAATATGACATATTTTCAAGTATACTGAAACCAAATCAGTCAGAAATGAAGGTACTAATGAGTCATTAAGAGCCTAGGCTGGCTGGTTGCATGAATCAGTCTTTACACTGGTCTCACATACACTTCTGTTATTCGTTAACAGGTGGCAGAAAATGCTGTAGTTCTGCTTATGGTTCATGCTCAGAAGTCTATTAAAAAACTTTCTTCAGTGGGCTCCACCTGTAGGTAAAGGTCAGCTCCTGAACATTCTCGTGCACTTTGCTACTGCCTCTGGTCTGTCCTACTACCAGTAGGAGTCACAGACAGGGCTCACTTTTGCTGCCATTCACTGTCAGTAGCTGTGGGGGACTGTGAAATGGTCAGTAGGGGTGGGCAGCAAACTCTGCTCTGCCGGAGGAGTTTGCAGAGTTTTCGCATGTTGTTCTGCCACCCACCTCTCAATTCACTGCTTTTCAAGTCCTTTACCTGGCCATGGACTTTGGTGTTATGTGGGTCCTTGGTCTCCCTTCAATGTGCATCTTTTTCTTGTCTGTGTCTGGTGTCGATTGGGTCTGTCTCTTTTTGGGGCTGCTTATTGACTTCTGCGGGTTCCTTTGTGGGTCTATGTTCAGGGTCGGCCTAGGTCTGACTCCCATGTTGAGGGGTTCTGGAATGTCTTTTTCTGATGGTTCAACGTGTGGGTCGTCTTGTGTGCCCCGTGGGATTATGGCTGGCACCAGATGTCCTCCATTGGGTTTGCCTACACCTGGGTCTTCGGATTGGGCTGTTGCTCCTCCTTAGGTCCATATTTCTGATTTTTGTTTACAGGGTCACTGGGCATTGTCCTATCGGAGAAGCTCGTCTTGGAGTGGGGCTTCCTCCCTGCTCCTGTAGTGGAGTTTGCTGTTGTTTGCTTATCAGATTGGGGGCACATTGTGGTCCATTCATGGTTTTGGCTTTGCGTAGAGGGAAGAGCAAGCAACTGCTGTGCTTGGGTTCTCCTATGGTTGCCTCTGGATGCTGACTGACCCCTTTTGTGGGTGTCCTTACTCCCTGGGCCATGTGTGTTGGGATGTGATCGGCTTTGGCTTATGGGTTTTGTGCGCTGACTTTGCCTTTGTTTGCTCAGTTGTCTGACCTTCCCCCTAGTTGATGAGATTTGGGTTTGGCATGTGACTGCCTCGGAGTCCCTCTCAAATGGACCTTTGCCAGCTCTGTCTGCTTTGTCTGGTGGCCCTGAGTGAGGATGCCTTTTGCTCCCCGACCTGACATGTGGCCTTTCTCCCTTCTTTTGTGAAGAGCAGGTTGGCTCCGGTTTCCCCTCTTGGGCTCCATGCTGGCTTTGGGGCTCAGACATTTTGGTGGCTCCCTTCACCTTGGTTGTGGGGTTCAAGGTGTCCTCAATTGCTTTAAGGGCTTGATGAGCTCCACTGGGGCTTCGGGTTGTGGCCTTCCTTACTGTCTGGTCTAGCTGCCCTGGTGTGAGGCTCGTTTTGGCTGGGTGTTTCTGCTTTGTGTTAGCTTCCTGCCCTGGTCCCCTTTGGCTGGGATGCTTGCGGGCTCTGCTCCCTTGAGTGTTCTTCTATGGAAGCTCAGCCAGTGCTCCTCTGCCCCCTTCCTGCCCTGGTCCCCTTTGGCTGGGATGCTTGCGGGCTCTGCTCCCTTGAGTGTTCTTCTATGGAAGCTCAGCCAGTGCTCCTCTGCCCCTTCCTGCCCTGGTCCCCTTTGGCTGGGATGCTTGCGGGCTCTGCTCCCTTGAGTGTTCTTCTATGGAAGCTCAGCCAGTGCTCCTCTGCCCCCTTCCTGCCCTGGTCCCCTTTGGCTGGGATGCTTGCAGGCTCTGTTCCCTTGAGTGTTCTTCTATGGAAGCTCAGCCAGTGCTCCTCTGCCCCCTTCCTGCCCTGGTCCCCTTTGGCTGGGATGCTTGCAGGCTCTGTTCCCTTGAGTGTTCTTCTATGGAAGCTCAGCCAGTGCTCCTCTGCCCTCTTCCTGCCCTGGTCCCCTTTGGCTGGGATGCTTGCAGGCTCTGCTCCCTTGAGTGCTCTTCTATGGAAGCTCAGCCAGTGCTCCTCTGCCCCCTTCCTGCCCTGGTCCCCTTTGGCTGGGATGCTTGCGGGCTCTGCTCCCTTGAGTGTTCTTCTATGGAAGCTCAGCCAGTGCTCCTCTGCCCCCTTCCTGCCCTGGTCCCCTTTGGCTGGGATGCTTGCGGGCTCTGCTCCCTTGAGTGTTCTTCTATGGAAGCTCAGCCAGTGCTCCTCTGCCCCCTTCCTGCCCTGGTCCCCTTTGGCTGGGATGCTTGCGGGCTCTGCTCTCTTGAGTGTTCTTCTATGGAAGCTCAGCCAGTGCTCCTCTGCCCCCTTCCTGCCCTGGTCCCCTTTGGCTGGGATGCTTGCGGGCTCTGCTCCCTTGAGTGTTCTTCTATGGAAGCTCAGCCAGTGCTCCTCTGCCCCCTTCCTGCCCTGGTCCCCTTTGGCTGGGATGCTTGCGGGCTCTGCTCCCTTGAGTGTTCTTCCATGGAAGCTCAGCCAGTGCTCCTCTGCCCCTTCCTGCCCTGGTCCCCTTTGGCTGGGATGCTTGCGGGCTCTGCTCCCTTGAGTGTTCTTCCATGGAAGCTCAGCCAGTGCTCCTCTGCCCCTTCCTGCCCTGGTCCCCTTTGGCTGGGATGCTTGCGGGCTCTGCTCCCTTGAGTGTTCTTCCATGGAAGCTCAGCCAGTGCTCCTCTGCCCCCTTCCTGCCCTGGTCCCCTTTGGCTGGGATGCTTGCGGGCTCTGCTCCCTTGAGTGTTCTTCCATGGAAGCTCAGCCAGTGCTCCTCTGCCCCCTTCCTGCCCTGGTCCCCTTTGGCTGGGATGCTTGCGGGCTCTGCTCCCTTGAGTGTTCTTCCATGGAAGCTCAGCCAGTGCTCCTCTGCCCCTTCCTGCCCTGGTCCCCTTTGGCTGGGATGCTTGCGGGCTCTGCTCCCTTGAGTGTTCTTCCATGGAAGCTCAGCCAGTGCTCCTCTGCCCCTTCCTGCCCTGGTCCCCTTTGGCTGGGATGCTTGCGGGCTCTGCTCCCTTGAGTGTTCTTCTATGGAAGCTCAGCCAGTGCTCCTCTGCCCCCTTCCTGCCCTGGTCCCCTTTGGCTGGGATGCTTGCGGGCTCTGCTCCCTTGAGTGTTCTTCTATGGAAGCTCAGCCAGTGCTCCTCTGCCCCCTTCCTGCCCTGGTCCCCTTTGGCTGGGATGCTTGCGGGCTCTGCTCCCTTGAGTGTTCTTCTATGGAAGCTCAGCCAGTGCTCCTCTGCCCCCTTCCTGCCCTGGTCCCCTTTGGCTGGGATGCTTGCGGGCTCTGCTCCCTTGAGTGTTCTTCTATGGAAGCTCAGCCAGTGCTCCTCTGCCCCCTTCCTGCCCTGGTCCCCTTTGGCTGGGATGCTTGCGGGCTCTGCTCCCTTGAGTGTTCTTCTATGGAAGCTCAGCCAGTGCTCCTCTGCCCCCTTCCTGCCCTGGTCCCCTTTGGCTGGGATGCTTGCGGGCTCTGCTCCCTTGAGTGTTCTTCTATGGAAGCTCAGCCAGTGCTCCTCTGCCCCCTTCCTGCCCTGGTCCCCTTTGGCTGGGATGCTTGCGGGCTCTGCTCCCTTGAGTGTTCTTCTATGGAAGCTCAGCCAGTGCTCCTCTGCCCCCTTCCTGCCCTGGTCCCCTTTGGCTGGGATGCTTGCGGGCTCTGCTCCCTTGAGTGTTCTTCTATGGAAGCTCAGCCAGTGCTCCTCTGCCCCCTTCCTGCCCTGGTCCCCTTTGGCTGGGATGCTTGCGGGCTCTGCTCCCTTGAGTGTTCTTCTATGGAAGCTCAGCCAGTGCTCCTCTGCCCCCTTCCTGCCCTGGTCCCCTTTGGCTGGGATGCTTGCGGGCTCTGCTCCCTTGAGTGTTCTTCTATGGAAGCTCAGCCAGTGCTCCTCTGCCCCCTTCCTGCCCTGGTCCCCTTTGGCTGGGATGCTTGCGGGCTCTGCTCCCTTGAGTGTTCTTCTATGGAAGCTCAGCCAGTGCTCCTCTGCCCCCTTCCTGCCCTGGTCCCCTTTGGCTGGGATGCTTGCGGGCTCTGCTCCCTTGAGTGTTCTTCTATGGAAGCTCAGCCAGTGCTCCTCTGCCCCCTTCCTGCCCTGGTCCCCTTTGGCTGGGATGCTTGCGGGCTCTGCTCCCTTGAGTGTTCTTCTATGGAAGCTCAGCCAGTGCTCCTCTGCCCCCTTCCTGCCCTGGTCCCCTTTGGCTGGGATGCTTGCGGGCTCTGCTCCCTTGAGTGTTCTTCTATGGAAGCTCAGCCAGTGCTCCTCTGCCCCCTTCCTGCCCTGGTCCCCTTTGGCTGGGATGCTTGCGGGCTCTGCTCCCTTGAGTGTTCTTCTATGGAAGCTCAGCCAGTGCTCCTCTGCCCCCTTCCTGCCCTGGTCCCCTTTGGCTGGGATGCTTGCGGGCTCTGCTCCCTTGAGTGTTCTTCTATGGAAGCTCAGCCAGTGCTCCTCTGCCCCCTTCCTGCCCTGGTCCCCTTTGGCTGGGATGCTTGCGGGCTCTGCTCCCTTGAGTGTTCTTCTATGGAAGCTCAGCCAGTGCTCCTCTGCCCCCTTCCTGCCCTGGTCCCCTTTGGCTGGGATGCTTGCGGGCTCTGCTCCCTTGAGTGTTCTTCTATGGAAGCTCAGCCAGTGCTCCTCTGCCCCCTTCCTGCCCTGGTCCCCTTTGGCTGGGATGCTTGCGGGCTCTGCTCCCTTGAGTGTTCTTCTATGGAAGCTCAGCCAGTGCTCCTCTGCCCCCTTCCTGCCCTGGTCCCCTTTGGCTGGGATGCTTGCGGGCTCTGCTCCCTTGAGTGTTCTTCTATGGAAGCTCAGCCAGTGCTCCTCTGCCCCCTTCCTGCCCTGGTCCCCTTTGGCTGGGATGCTTGCGGGCTCTGCTCCCTTGAGTGTTCTTCTATGGAAGCTCAGCCAGTGCTCCTCTGCCCCCTTCCTGCCCTGGTCCCCTTTGGCTGGGATGCTTGCGGGCTCTGCTCCCTTGAGTGTTCTTCTATGGAAGCTCAGCCAGTGCTCCTCTGCCCCCTTCCTGCCCTGGTCCCCTTTGGCTGGGATGCTTGCGGGCTCTGCTCCCTTGAGTGTTCTTCTATGGAAGCTCAGCCAGTGCTCCTCTGCCCCCTTCCTGCCCTGGTCCCCTTTGGCTGGGATGCTTGCGGGCTCTGCTCCCTTGAGTGTTCTTCTATGGAAGCTCAGCCAGTGCTCCTCTGCCCCCTTCCTGCCCTGGTCCCCTTTGGCTGGGATGCTTGCGGGCTCTGCTCCCTTGAGTGTTCTTCTATGGAAGCTCAGCCAGTGCTCCTCTGCCCCCTTCCTGCCCTGGTCCCCTTTGGCTGGGATGCTTGCGGGCTCTGCTCCCTTGAGTGTTCTTCTATGGAAGCTCAGCCAGTGCTCCTCTGCCCCCTTCCTGCCCTGGTCCCCTTTGGCTGGGATGCTTGCGGGCTCTGCTCCCTTGAGTGTTCTTCTATGGAAGCTCAGCCAGTGCTCCTCTGCCCCCTTCCTGCCCTGGTCCCCTTTGGCTGGGATGCTTGCGGGCTCTGCTCCCTTGAGTGTTCTTCTATGGAAGCTCAGCCAGTGCTCCTCTGCCCCCTTCCTGCCCTGGTCCCCTTTGGCTGGGATGCTTGCGGGCTCTGCTCCCTTGAGTGTTCTTCTATGGAAGCTCAGCCAGTGCTCCTCTGCCCCCTTCCTGCCCTGGTCCCCTTTGGCTGGGATGCTTGCGGGCTCTGCTCCCTTGAGTGTTCTTCTATGGAAGCTCAGCCAGTGCTCCTCTGCCCCCTTCCTGCCCTGGTCCCCTTTGGCTGGGATGCTTGCGGGCTCTGCTCCCTTGAGTGTTCTTCTATGGAAGCTCAGCCAGTGCTCCTCTGCCCCCTTCCTGCCCTGGTCCCCTTTGGCTGGGATGCTTGCGGGCTCTGCTCCCTTGAGTGTTCTTCTATGGAAGCTCAGCCAGTGCTCCTCTGCCCCCTTCCTGCCCTGGTCCCCTTTGGCTGGGATGCTTGCGGGCTCTGCTCCCTTGAGTGTTCTTCTATGGAAGCTCAGCCAGTGCTCCTCTGCCCCCTTCCTGCCCTGGTCCCCTTTGGCTGGGATGCTTGCGGGCTCTGCTCCCTTGAGTGTTCTTCTATGGAAGCTCAGCCAGTGCTCCTCTGCCCCCTTCCTGCCCTGGTCCCCTTTGGCTGGGATGCTTGCGGGCTCTGCTCCCTTGAGTGTTCTTCTATGGAAGCTCAGCCAGTGCTCCTCTGCCCCCTTCCTGCCCTGGTCCCCTTTGGCTGGGATGCTTGCGGGCTCTGCTCCCTTGAGTGTTCTTCTATGGAAGCTCAGCCAGTGCTCCTCTGCCCCCTTCCTGCCCTGGTCCCCTTTGGCTGGGATGCTTGCGGGCTCTGCTCCCTTGAGTGTTCTTCTATGGAAGCTCAGCCAGTGCTCCTCTGCCCCCTTCCTGCCCTGGTCCCCTTTGGCTGGGATGCTTGCGGGCTCTGCTCCCTTGAGTGTTCTTCTATGGAAGCTCAGCCAGTGCTCCTCTGCCCCCTTCCTGCCCTGGTCCCCTTTGGCTGGGATGCTTGCGGGCTCTGCTCCCTTGAGTGTTCTTCTATGGAAGCTCAGCCAGTGCTCCTCTGCCCCCTTCCTGCCCTGGTCCCCTTTGGCTGGGATGCTTGCGGGCTCTGCTCCCTTGAGTGTTCTTCTATGGAAGCTCAGCCAGTGCTCCTCTGCCCCCTTCCTGCCCTGGTCCCCTTTGGCTGGGATGCTTGCGGGCTCTGCTCCCTTGAGTGTTCTTCTATGGAAGCTCAGCCAGTGCTCCTCTGCCCCCTTCCTGCCCTGGTCCCCTTTGGCTGGGATGCTTGCGGGCTCTGCTCCCTTGAGTGTTCTTCTATGGAAGCTCAGCCAGTGCTCCTCTGCCCCCTTCCTGCCCTGGTCCCCTTTGGCTGGGATGCTTGCGGGCTCTGCTCCCTTGAGTGTTCTTCTATGGAAGCTCAGCCAGTGCTCCTCTGCCCCCTTCCTGCCCTGGTCCCCTTTGGCTGGGATGCTTGCGGGCTCTGCTCCCTTGAGTGTTCTTCTATGGAAGCTCAGCCAGTGCTCCTCTGCCCCCTTCCTGCCCTGGTCCCCTTTGGCTGGGATGCTTGCGGGCTCTGCTCCCTTGAGTGTTCTTCTATGGAAGCTCAGCCAGTGCTCCTCTGCCCCCTTCCTGCCCTGGTCCCCTTTGGCTGGGATGCTTGCGGGCTCTGCTCCCTTGAGTGTTCTTCTATGGAAGCTCAGCCAGTGCTCCTCTGCCCCCTTCCTGCCCTGGTCCCCTTTGGCTGGGATGCTTGCGGGCTCTGCTCCCCTGAGTGTTCTTCTATGGAAGCTCAGCCAGTGCTCCTCTGCCCCCTTCCTGCCCTGGTCCCCTTTGGCTGGGATGCTTGCGGGCTCTGCTCCCCTGAGTGTTCTTCTATGGAAGCTCAGCCAGTGCTCCTCTGCCCCCTTCCTGCCCTGGTCCCCTTTGGCTGGGATGCTTGCGGGCTCTGCTCCCTTGAGTGTTCTTCTATGGAAGCTCAGCCAGTGCTCCTCTGCCCCCTTCCTGCCCTGGTCCCCTTTGGCTGGGATGCTTGCGGGCTCTGCTCCCTTGAGTGTTCTTCTATGGAAGCTCAGCCAGTGCTCCTCTGCCCCCTTCCTGCCCTGGTCCCCTTTGGCTGGGATGCTTGCGGGCTCTGCTCCCTTGAGTGTTCTTCTATGGAAGCTCAGCCAGTGCTCCTCTGCCCCCTTCCTGCCCTGGTCCCCTTTGGCTGGGATGCTTGCGGGCTCTGCTCCCTTGAGTGTTCTTCTATGGAAGCTCAGCCAGTGCTCCTCTGCCCCCTTCCTGCCCTGGTCCCCTTTGGCTGGGATGCTTGCGGGCTCTGCTCCCTTGAGTGTTCTTCTATGGAAGCTCAGCCAGTGCTCCTCTGCCCCCTTCCTGCCCTGGTCCCCTTTGGCTGGGATGCTTGCGGGCTCTGCTCCCTTGAGTGTTCTTCTATGGAAGCTCAGCCAGTGCTCCTCTGCCCCCTTCCTGCCCTGGTCCCCTTTGGCTGGGATGCTTGCGGGCTCTGCTCCCTTGAGTGTTCTTCTATGGAAGCTCAGCCAGTGCTCCTCTGCCCCCTTCCTGCCCTGGTCCCCTTTGGCTGGGATGCTTGCGGGCTCTGCTCCCTTGAGTGTTCTTCTATGGAAGCTCAGCCAGTGCTCCTCTGCCCCCTTCCTGCCCTGGTCCCCTTTGGCTGGGATGCTTGCGGGCTCTGTTCCCTTGAGTGCTCTTCTATGGAAGCTCAGCCAGTGCTCCTCTGCCCCCTTCCTGCCCTGGTCCCCTTTGGCTGGGATGCTTGCGGGCTCTGTTCCCTTGAGTGCTCTTCTATGGAAGCTCAGCCAGTGCTCCTCTGCCCCCTTCCTGCCCTGGTCCCCTTTGGCTGGGATGCTTGCGGGCTCTGCTCCCTTGAGTGTTCTTCTATGGAAGCTCAGCCAGTGCTCCTCTGCCCCCTTCCTGCCCTGGTCCCCTTTGGCTGGGATGCTTGCGGGCTCTGCTCCCTTGAGTGCTCTTCTATGGAAGCTCAGCCAGTGCTCCTCTGCCCCCTTCCTGCCCTGGTCCCCTTTGGCTGGGATGCTTGCGGGCTCTGTTCCCTTGAGTGTTCTTCTATGGAAGCTCAGCCAGTGCTCCTCTGCCCCCTTCCTGCCCTGGTCCCCTTTGGCTGGGATGCTTGCGGGCTCTGCTCCCTTGAGTGTTCTTCTATGGAAGCTCAGCCAGTGCTCCTCTGCCCCCTTCCTGCCCTGGTCCCCTTTGGCTGGGATGCTTGCGGGCTCTGCTCCCTTGAGTGTTCTTCTATGGAAGCTCAGCCAGTGCTCCTCTGCCCCCTTCCTGCCCTGGTCCCCTTTGGCTGGGATGCTTGCGGGCTCTGCTCCCTTGAGTGTTCTTCTATGGAAGCTCAGCCAGTGCTCCTCTGCCCCCTTCCTGCCCTGGTCCCCTTTGGCTGGGATGCTTGCGGGCTCTGCTCCCTTGAGTGTTCTTCTATGGAAGCTCAGCCAGTGCTCCTCTGCCCCCTTCCTGCCCTGGTCCCCTTTGGCTGGGATGCTTGCGGGCTCTGCTCCCTTGAGTGTTCTTCTATGGAAGCTCAGCCAGTGCTCCTCTGCCCCCTTCCTGCCCTGGTCCCCTTTGGCTGGGATGCTTGCGGGCTCTGCTCCCTTGAGTGTTCTTCTATGGAAGCTCAGCCAGTGCTCCTCTGCCCCCTTCCTGCCCTGGTCCCCTTTGGCTGGGATGCTTGCGGGCTCTGCTCCCTTGAGTGTTCTTCTATGGAAGCTCAGCCAGTGCTCCTCTGCCCCCTTCCTGCCCTGGTCCCCTTTGGCTGGGATGCTTGCGGGCTCTGCTCCCTTGAGTGTTCTTCTATGGAAGCTCAGCCAGTGCTCCTCTGCCCCCTTCCTGCCCTGGTCCCCTTTGGCTGGGATGCTTGCGGGCTCTGCTCCCTTGAGTGTTCTTCTATGGAAGCTCAGCCAGTGCTCCTCTGCCCCCTTCCTGCCCTGGTCCCCTTTGGCTGGGATGCTTGCGGGCTCTGCTCCCTTGAGTGTTCTTCTATGGAAGCTCAGCCAGTGCTCCTCTGCCCCCTTCCTGCCCTGGTCCCCTTTGGCTGGGATGCTTGCGGGCTCTGCTCCCTTGAGTGTTCTTCTATGGAAGCTCAGCCAGTGCTCCTCTGCCCCCTTCCTGCCCTGGTCCCCTTTGGCTGGGATGCTTGCGGGCTCTGCTCCCTTGAGTGTTCTTCTATGGAAGCTCAGCCAGTGCTCCTCTGCCCCCTTCCTGCCCTGGTCCCCTTTGGCTGGGATGCTTGCGGGCTCTGCTCCCTTGAGTGTTCTTCTATGGAAGCTCAGCCAGTGCTCCTCTGCCCCCTTCCTGCCCTGGTCCCCTTTGGCTGGGATGCTTGCGGGCTCTGCTCCCTTGAGTGTTCTTCTATGGAAGCTCAGCCAGTGCTCCTCTGCCCCCTTCCTGCCCTGGTCCCCTTTGGCTGGGATGCTTGCGGGCTCTGCTCCCTTGAGTGTTCTTCTATGGAAGCTCAGCCAGTGCTCCTCTGCCCCCTTCCTGCCCTGGTCCCCTTTGGCTGGGATGCTTGCGGGCTCTGCTCCCTTGAGTGTTCTTCTATGGAAGCTCAGCCAGTGCTCCTCTGCCCCCTTCCTGCCCTGGTCCCCTTTGGCTGGGATGCTTGCGGGCTCTGCTCCCTTGAGTGTTCTTCTATGGAAGCTCAGCCAGTGCTCCTCTGCCCCCTTCCTGCCCTGGTCCCCTTTGGCTGGGATGCTTGCGGGCTCTGCTCCCTTGAGTGTTCTTCTATGGAAGCTCAGCCAGTGCTCCTCTGCCCCCTTCCTGCCCTGGTCCCCTTTGGCTGGGATGCTTGCGGGCTCTGCTCCCTTGAGTGTTCTTCTATGGAAGCTCAGCCAGTGCTCCTCTGCCCCCTTCCTGCCCTGGTCCCCTTTGGCTGGGATGCTTGCGGGCTCTGCTCCCTTGAGTGTTCTTCTATGGAAGCTCAGCCAGTGCTCCTCTGCCCCCTTCCTGCCCTGGTCCCCTTTGGCTGGGATGCTTGCGGGCTCTGCTCCCTTGAGTGTTCTTCTATGGAAGCTCAGCCAGTGCTCCTCTGCCCCCTTCCTGCCCTGGTCCCCTTTGGCTGGGATGCTTGCGGGCTCTGCTCCCCTGAGCGTTCTTCTATGGAAGCTCAGCCAGTGCTCCTCTGCCCCCTTCCTGCCCTGGTCCCCTTTGGCTGGGATGCTTGCGGGCTCTGCTCCCCTGAGTGTTCTTCTATGGAAGCTCAGCCAGTGCTCCTCTGCCCCCTTCCTGCCCTGGTCCCCTTTGGCTGGGATGCTTGCGGGCTCTGCTCCCCTGAGTGTTCTTCTATGGAAGCTCAGCCAGTGCTCCTCTGCCCCCTTCCTGCCCTGGTCCCCTTTGGCTGGGATGCTTGCGGGCTCTGCTCCCTTGAGTGTTCTTCTATGGAAGCTCAGCCAGTGCTCCTCTGCCCCCTTCCTGCCCTGGTCCCCTTTGGCTGGGATGCTTGCGGGCTCTGCTCCCTTGAGTGTTCTTCTATGGAAGCTCAGCCAGTGCTCCTCTGCCCCCTTCCTGCCCTGGTCCCCTTTGGCTGGGATGCTTGCGGGCTCTGCTCCCTTGAGTGTTCTTCTATGGAAGCTCAGCCAGTGCTCCTCTGCCCCCTTCCTGCCCTGGTCCCCTTTGGCTGGGATGCTTGCGGGCTCTGCTCCCTTGAGTGTTCTTCTATGGAAGCTCAGCCAGTGCTCCTCTGCCCCCTTCCTGCCCTGGTCCCCTTTGGCTGGGATGCTTGCGGGCTCTGCTCCCTTGAGTGTTCTTCTATGGAAGCTCAGCCAGTGCTCCTCTGCCCCCTTCCTGCCCTGGTCCCCTTTGGCTGGGATGCTTGCGGGCTCTGCTCCCTTGAGTGTTCTTCTATGGAAGCTCAGCCAGTGCTCCTCTGCCCCCTTCCTGCCCTGGTCCCCTTTGGCTGGGATGCTTGCGGGCTCTGCTCCCTTGAGTGTTCTTCTATGGAAGCTCAGCCAGTGCTCCTCTGCCCCCTTCCTGCCCTGGTCCCCTTTGGCTGGGATGCTTGCGGGCTCTGCTCCCTTGAGTGTTCTTCTATGGAAGCTCAGCCAGTGCTCCTCTGCCCCCTTCCTGCCCTGGTCCCCTTTGGCTGGGATGCTTGCGGGCTCTGCTCCCTTGAGTGTTCTTCTATGGAAGCTCAGCCAGTGCTCCTCTGCCCCCTTCCTGCCCTGGTCCCCTTTGGCTGGGATGCTTGCGGGCTCTGCTCCCTTGAGTGTTCTTCTATGGAAGCTCAGCCAGTGCTCCTCTGCCCCCTTCCTGCCCTGGTCCCCTTTGGCTGGGATGCTTGCGGGCTCTGCTCCCTTGAGTGTTCTTCTATGGAAGCTCAGCCAGTGCTCCTCTGCCCCCTTCCTGCCCTGGTCCCCTTTGGCTGGGATGCTTGCGGGCTCTGCTCCCTTGAGTGTTCTTCTATGGAAGCTCAGCCAGTGCTCCTCTGCCCCCTTCCTGCCCTGGTCCCCTTTGGCTGGGATGCTTGCGGGCTCTGCTCCCTTGAGTGTTCTTCTATGGAAGCTCAGCCAGTGCTCCTCTGCCCCCTTCCTGCCCTGGTCCCCTTTGGCTGGGATGCTTGCGGGCTCTGCTCCCTTGAGTGTTCTTCTATGGAAGCTCAGCCAGTGCTCCTCTGCCCCCTTCCTGCCCTGGTCCCCTTTGGCTGGGATGCTTGCGGGCTCTGCTCCCTTGAGTGTTCTTCTATGGAAGCTCAGCCAGTGCTCCTCTGCCCCCTTCCTGCCCTGGTCCCCTTTGGCTGGGATGCTTGCGGGCTCTGCTCCCTTGAGTGTTCTTCTATGGAAGCTCAGCCAGTGCTCCTCTGCCCCCTTCCTGCCCTGGTCCCCTTTGGCTGGGATGCTTGCGGGCTCTGCTCCCTTGAGTGTTCTTCTATGGAAGCTCAGCCAGTGCTCCTCTGCCCCCTTCCTGCCCTGGTCCCCTTTGGCTGGGATGCTTGCGGGCTCTGCTCCCTTGAGTGTTCTTCTATGGAAGCTCAGCCAGTGCTCCTCTGCCCCCTTCCTGCCCTGGTCCCCTTTGGCTGGGATGCTTGCGGGCTCTGCTCCCTTGAGTGTTCTTCTATGGAAGCTCAGCCAGTGCTCCTCTGCCCCCTTCCTGCCCTGGTCCCCTTTGGCTGGGATGCTTGCGGGCTCTGCTCCCTTGAGTGTTCTTCTATGGAAGCTCAGCCAGTGCTCCTCTGCCCCCTTCCTGCCCTGGTCCCCTTTGGCTGGGATGCTTGCGGGCTCTGCTCCCTTGAGTGTTCTTCTATGGAAGCTCAGCCAGTGCTCCTCTGCCCCCTTCCTGCCCTGGTCCCCTTTGGCTGGGATGCTTGCGGGCTCTGCTCCCTTGAGTGTTCTTCTATGGAAGCTCAGCCAGTGCTCCTCTGCCCCCTTCCTGCCCTGGTCCCCTTTGGCTGGGATGCTTGCGGGCTCTGCTCCCTTGAGTGTTCTTCTATGGAAGCTCAGCCAGTGCTCCTCTGCCCCCTTCCTGCCCTGGTCCCCTTTGGCTGGGATGCTTGCGGGCTCTGCTCCCTTGAGTGTTCTTCTATGGAAGCTCAGCCAGTGCTCCTCTGCCCCCTTCCTGCCCTGGTCCCCTTTGGCTGGGATGCTTGCGGGCTCTGCTCCCTTGAGTGTTCTTCTATGGAAGCTCAGCCAGTGCTCCTCTGCCCCCTTCCTGCCCTGGTCCCCTTTGGCTGGGATGCTTGCGGGCTCTGCTCCCTTGAGTGTTCTTCTATGGAAGCTCAGCCAGTGCTCCTCTGCCCCCTTCCTGCCCTGGTCCCCTTTGGCTGGGATGCTTGCGGGCTCTGCTCCCTTGAGTGTTCTTCTATGGAAGCTCAGCCAGTGCTCCTCTGCCCCCTTCCTGCCCTGGTCCCCTTTGGCTGGGATGCTTGCGGGCTCTGCTCCCTTGAGTGTTCTTCTATGGAAGCTCAGCCAGTGCTCCTCTGCCCCCTTCCTGCCCTGGTCCCCTTTGGCTGGGATGCTTGCGGGCTCTGCTCCCTTGAGTGTTCTTCTATGGAAGCTCAGCCAGTGCTCCTCTGCCCCCTTCCTGCCCTGGTCCCCTTTGGCTGGGATGCTTGCGGGCTCTGCTCCCTTGAGTGTTCTTCTATGGAAGCTCAGCCAGTGCTCCTCTGCCCCCTTCCTGCCCTGGTCCCCTTTGGCTGGGATGCTTGCGGGCTCTGCTCCCTTGAGTGTTCTTCTATGGAAGCTCAGCCAGTGCTCCTCTGCCCCCTTCCTGCCCTGGTCCCCTTTGGCTGGGATGCTTGCGGGCTCTGCTCCCTTGAGTGTTCTTCTATGGAAGCTCAGCCAGTGCTCCTCTGCCCCCTTCCTGCCCTGGTCCCCTTTGGCTGGGATGCTTGCGGGCTCTGCTCCCTTGAGTGTTCTTCTATGGAAGCTCAGCCAGTGCTCCTCTGCCCCCTTCCTGCCCTGGTCCCCTTTGGCTGGGATGCTTGCGGGCTCTGCTCCCTTGAGTGTTCTTCTATGGAAGCTCAGCCAGTGCTCCTCTGCCCCCTTCCTGCCCTGGTCCCCTTTGGCTGGGATGCTTGCGGGCTCTGCTCCCTTGAGTGTTCTTCTATGGAAGCTCAGCCAGTGCTCCTCTGCCCCCTTCCTGCCCTGGTCCCCTTTGGCTGGGATGCTTGCGGGCTCTGCTCCCTTGAGTGTTCTTCTATGGAAGCTCAGCCAGTGCTCCTCTGCCCCCTTCCTGCCCTGGTCCCCTTTGGCTGGGATGCTTGCGGGCTCTGCTCCCTTGAGTGTTCTTCTATGGAAGCTCAGCCAGTGCTCCTCTGCCCCCTTCCTGCCCTGGTCCCCTTTGGCTGGGATGCTTGCGGGCTCTGCTCCCTTGAGTGTTCTTCTATGGAAGCTCAGCCAGTGCTCCTCTGCCCCCTTCCTGCCCTGGTCCCCTTTGGCTGGGATGCTTGCGGGCTCTGCTCCCTTGAGTGTTCTTCTATGGAAGCTCAGCCAGTGCTCCTCTGCCCCCTTCCTGCCCTGGTCCCCTTTGGCTGGGATGCTTGCGGGCTCTGCTCCCTTGAGTGTTCTTCTATGGAAGCTCAGCCAGTGCTCCTCTGCCCCCTTCCTGCCCTGGTCCCCTTTGGCTGGGATGCTTGCGGGCTCTGCTCCCTTGAGTGTTCTTCTATGGAAGCTCAGCCAGTGCTCCTCTGCCCCCTTCCTGCCCTGGTCCCCTTTGGCTGGGATGCTTGCGGGCTCTGCTCCCTTGAGTGTTCTTCTATGGAAGCTCAGCCAGTGCTCCTCTGCCCCCTTCCTGCCCTGGTCCCCTTTGGCTGGGATGCTTGCGGGCTCTGCTCCCTTGAGTGTTCTTCTATGGAAGCTCAGCCAGTGCTCCTCTGCCCCCTTCCTGCCCTGGTCCCCTTTGGCTGGGATGCTTGCGGGCTCTGCTCCCTTGAGTGTTCTTCTATGGAAGCTCAGCCAGTGCTCCTCTGCCCCCTTCCTGCCCTGGTCCCCTTTGGCTGGGATGCTTGCGGGCTCTGCTCCCTTGAGTGTTCTTCTATGGAAGCTCAGCCAGTGCTCCTCTGCCCCCTTCCTGCCCTGGTCCCCTTTGGCTGGGATGCTTGCGGGCTCTGCTCCCTTGAGTGTTCTTCTATGGAAGCTCAGCCAGTGCTCCTCTGCCCCCTTCCTGCCCTGGTCCCCTTTGGCTGGGATGCTTGCGGGCTCTGCTCCCTTGAGTGTTCTTCTATGGAAGCTCAGCCAGTGCTCCTCTGCCCCCTTCCTGCCCTGGTCCCCTTTGGCTGGGATGCTTGCGGGCTCTGCTCCCTTGAGTGTTCTTCTATGGAAGCTCAGCCAGTGCTCCTCTGCCCCCTTCCTGCCCTGGTCCCCTTTGGCTGGGATGCTTGCGGGCTCTGCTCCCTTGAGTGTTCTTCTATGGAAGCTCAGCCAGTGCTCCTCTGCCCCCTTCCTGCCCTGGTCCCCTTTGGCTGGGATGCTTGCGGGCTCTGCTCCCTTGAGTGTTCTTCTATGGAAGCTCAGCCAGTGCTCCTCTGCCCCCTTCCTGCCCTGGTCCCCTTTGGCTGGGATGCTTGCGGGCTCTGCTCCCTTGAGTGTTCTTCTATGGAAGCTCAGCCAGTGCTCCTCTGCCCCCTTCCTGCCCTGGTCCCCTTTGGCTGGGATGCTTGCGGGCTCTGCTCCCTTGAGTGTTCTTCTATGGAAGCTCAGCCAGTGCTCCTCTGCCCCCTTCCTGCCCTGGTCCCCTTTGGCTGGGATGCTTGCGGGCTCTGCTCCCTTGAGTGTTCTTCTATGGAAGCTCAGCCAGTGCTCCTCTGCCCCCTTCCTGCCCTGGTCCCCTTTGGCTGGGATGCTTGCGGGCTCTGCTCCCTTGAGTGTTCTTCTATGGAAGCTCAGCCAGTGCTCCTCTGCCCCCTTCCTGCCCTGGTCCCCTTTGGCTGGGATGCTTGCGGGCTCTGCTCCCTTGAGTGTTCTTCTATGGAAGCTCAGCCAGTGCTCCTCTGCCCCCTTCCTGCCCTGGTCCCCTTTGGCTGGGATGCTTGCGGGCTCTGCTCCCTTGAGTGTTCTTCTATGGAAGCTCAGCCAGTGCTCCTCTGCCCCCTTCCTGCCCTGGTCCCCTTTGGCTGGGATGCTTGCGGGCTCTGCTCCCTTGAGTGTTCTTCTATGGAAGCTCAGCCAGTGCTCCTCTGCCCCCTTCCTGCCCTGGTCCCCTTTGGCTGGGATGCTTGCGGGCTCTGCTCCCTTGAGTGTTCTTCTATGGAAGCTCAGCCAGTGCTCCTCTGCCCCCTTCCTGCCCTGGTCCCCTTTGGCTGGGATGCTTGCGGGCTCTGCTCCCTTGAGTGTTCTTCTATGGAAGCTCAGCCAGTGCTCCTCTGCCCCCTTCCTGCCCTGGTCCCCTTTGGCTGGGATGCTTGCGGGCTCTGCTCCCTTGAGTGTTCTTCTATGGAAGCTCAGCCAGTGCTCCTCTGCCCCCTTCCTGCCCTGGTCCCCTTTGGCTGGGATGCTTGCGGGCTCTGCTCCCTTGAGTGTTCTTCTATGGAAGCTCAGCCAGTGCTCCTCTGCCCCCTTCCTGCCCTGGTCCCCTTTGGCTGGGATGCTTGCGGGCTCTGCTCCCTTGAGTGTTCTTCTATGGAAGCTCAGCCAGTGCTCCTCTGCCCCCTTCCTGCCCTGGTCCCCTTTGGCTGGGATGCTTGCGGGCTCTGCTCCCTTGAGTGTTCTTCTATGGAAGCTCAGCCAGTGCTCCTCTGCCCCCTTCCTGCCCTGGTCCCCTTTGGCTGGGATGCTTGCGGGCTCTGCTCCCTTGAGTGTTCTTCTATGGAAGCTCAGCCAGTGCTCCTCTGCCCCCTTCCTGCCCTGGTCCCCTTTGGCTGGGATGCTTGCGGGCTCTGCTCCCTTGAGTGTTCTTCTATGGAAGCTCAGCCAGTGCTCCTCTGCCCCCTTCCTGCCCTGGTCCCCTTTGGCTGGGATGCTTGCGGGCTCTGCTCCCTTGAGTGTTCTTCTATGGAAGCTCAGCCAGTGCTCCTCTGCCCCCTTCCTGCCCTGGTCCCCTTTGGCTGGGATGCTTGCGGGCTCTGCTCCCTTGAGTGTTCTTCTATGGAAGCTCAGCCAGTGCTCCTCTGCCCCCTTCCTGCCCTGGTCCCCTTTGGCTGGGATGCTTGCGGGCTCTGCTCCCTTGAGTGTTCTTCTATGGAAGCTCAGCCAGTGCTCCTCTGCCCCCTTCCTGCCCTGGTCCCCTTTGGCTGGGATGCTTGCGGGCTCTGCTCCCTTGAGTGTTCTTCTATGGAAGCTCAGCCAGTGCTCCTCTGCCCCCTTCCTGCCCTGGTCCCCTTTGGCTGGGATGCTTGCGGGCTCTGCTCCCTTGAGTGTTCTTCTATGGAAGCTCAGCCAGTGCTCCTCTGCCCCCTTCCTGCCCTGGTCCCCTTTGGCTGGGATGCTTGCGGGCTCTGCTCCCTTGAGTGTTCTTCTATGGAAGCTCAGCCAGTGCTCCTCTGCCCCCTTCCTGCCCTGGTCCCCTTTGGCTGGGATGCTTGCGGGCTCTGCTCCCTTGAGTGTTCTTCTATGGAAGCTCAGCCAGTGCTCCTCTGCCCCCTTCCTGCCCTGGTCCCCTTTGGCTGGGATGCTTGCGGGCTCTGCTCCCTTGAGTGTTCTTCTATGGAAGCTCAGCCAGTGCTCCTCTGCCCCCTTCCTGCCCTGGTCCCCTTTGGCTGGGATGCTTGCGGGCTCTGCTCCCTTGAGTGTTCTTCTATGGAAGCTCAGCCAGTGCTCCTCTGCCCCCTTCCTGCCCTGGTCCCCTTTGGCTGGGATGCTTGCGGGCTCTGCTCCCTTGAGTGTTCTTCTATGGAAGCTCAGCCAGTGCTCCTCTGCCCCCTTCCTGCCCTGGTCCCCTTTGGCTGGGATGCTTGCGGGCTCTGCTCCCTTGAGTGTTCTTCTATGGAAGCTCAGCCAGTGCTCCTCTGCCCCCTTCCTGCCCTGGTCCCCTTTGGCTGGGATGCTTGCGGGCTCTGCTCCCTTGAGTGTTCTTCTATGGAAGCTCAGCCAGTGCTCCTCTGCCCCCTTCCTGCCCTGGTCCCCTTTGGCTGGGATGCTTGCGGGCTCTGCTCCCTTGAGTGTTCTTCTATGGAAGCTCAGCCAGTGCTCCTCTGCCCCCTTCCTGCCCTGGTCCCCTTTGGCTGGGATGCTTGCGGGCTCTGCTCCCTTGAGTGTTCTTCTATGGAAGCTCAGCCAGTGCTCCTCTGCCCCCTTCCTGCCCTGGTCCCCTTTGGCTGGGATGCTTGCGGGCTCTGCTCCCTTGAGTGTTCTTCTATGGAAGCTCAGCCAGTGCTCCTCTGCCCCCTTCCTGCCCTGGTCCCCTTTGGCTGGGATGCTTGCGGGCTCTGCTCCCTTGAGTGTTCTTCTATGGAAGCTCAGCCAGTGCTCCTCTGCCCCCTTCCTGCCCTGGTCCCCTTTGGCTGGGATGCTTGCGGGCTCTGCTCCCTTGAGTGTTCTTCTATGGAAGCTCAGCCAGTGCTCCTCTGCCCCCTTCCTGCCCTGGTCCCCTTTGGCTGGGATGCTTGCGGGCTCTGCTCCCTTGAGTGTTCTTCTATGGAAGCTCAGCCAGTGCTCCTCTGCCCCCTTCCTGCCCTGGTCCCCTTTGGCTGGGATGCTTGCGGGCTCTGCTCCCTTGAGTGTTCTTCTATGGAAGCTCAGCCAGTGCTCCTCTGCCCCCTTCCTGCCCTGGTCCCCTTTGGCTGGGATGCTTGCGGGCTCTGCTCCCTTGAGTGTTCTTCTATGGAAGCTCAGCCAGTGCTCCTCTGCCCCCTTCCTGCCCTGGTCCCCTTTGGCTGGGATGCTTGCGGGCTCTGCTCCCTTGAGTGTTCTTCTATGGAAGCTCAGCCAGTGCTCCTCTGCCCCCTTCCTGCCCTGGTCCCCTTTGGCTGGGATGCTTGCGGGCTCTGCTCCCTTGAGTGTTCTTCTATGGAAGCTCAGCCAGTGCTCCTCTGCCCCCTTCCTGCCCTGGTCCCCTTTGGCTGGGATGCTTGCGGGCTCTGCTCCCTTGAGTGTTCTTCTATGGAAGCTCAGCCAGTGCTCCTCTGCCCCCTTCCTGCCCTGGTCCCCTTTGGCTGGGATGCTTGCGGGCTCTGCTCCCTTGAGTGTTCTTCTATGGAAGCTCAGCCAGTGCTCCTCTGCCCCCTTCCTGCCCTGGTCCCCTTTGGCTGGGATGCTTGCGGGCTCTGCTCCCTTGAGTGTTCTTCTATGGAAGCTCAGCCAGTGCTCCTCTGCCCCCTTCCTGCCCTGGTCCCCTTTGGCTGGGATGCTTGCGGGCTCTGCTCCCTTGAGTGTTCTTCTATGGAAGCTCAGCCAGTGCTCCTCTGCCCCCTTCCTGCCCTGGTCCCCTTTGGCTGGGATGCTTGCGGGCTCTGCTCCCTTGAGTGTTCTTCTATGGAAGCTCAGCCAGTGCTCCTCTGCCCCCTTCCTGCCCTGGTCCCCTTTGGCTGGGATGCTTGCGGGCTCTGCTCCCTTGAGTGTTCTTCTATGGAAGCTCAGCCAGTGCTCCTCTGCCCCCTTCCTGCCCTGGTCCCCTTTGGCTGGGATGCTTGCGGGCTCTGCTCCCTTGAGTGTTCTTCTATGGAAGCTCAGCCAGTGCTCCTCTGCCCCCTTCCTGCCCTGGTCCCCTTTGGCTGGGATGCTTGCGGGCTCTGCTCCCTTGAGTGTTCTTCTATGGAAGCTCAGCCAGTGCTCCTCTGCCCCCTTCCTGCCCTGGTCCCCTTTGGCTGGGATGCTTGCGGGCTCTGCTCCCTTGAGTGTTCTTCTATGGAAGCTCAGCCAGTGCTCCTCTGCCCCCTTCCTGCCCTGGTCCCCTTTGGCTGGGATGCTTGCGGGCTCTGCTCCCTTGAGTGTTCTTCTATGGAAGCTCAGCCAGTGCTCCTCTGCCCCCTTCCTGCCCTGGTCCCCTTTGGCTGGGATGCTTGCGGGCTCTGCTCCCTTGAGTGTTCTTCTATGGAAGCTCAGCCAGTGCTCCTCTGCCCCCTTCCTGCCCTGGTCCCCTTTGGCTGGGATGCTTGCGGGCTCTGCTCCCTTGAGTGTTCTTCTATGGAAGCTCAGCCAGTGCTCCTCTGCCCCCTTCCTGCCCTGGTCCCCTTTGGCTGGGATGCTTGCGGGCTCTGCTCCCTTGAGTGTTCTTCTATGGAAGCTCAGCCAGTGCTCCTCTGCCCCCTTCCTGCCCTGGTCCCCTTTGGCTGGGATGCTTGCGGGCTCTGCTCCCTTGAGTGTTCTTCTATGGAAGCTCAGCCAGTGCTCCTCTGCCCCCTTCCTGCCCTGGTCCCCTTTGGCTGGGATGCTTGCGGGCTCTGCTCCCTTGAGTGTTCTTCTATGGAAGCTCAGCCAGTGCTCCTCTGCCCCCTTCCTGCCCTGGTCCCCTTTGGCTGGGATGCTTGCGGGCTCTGCTCCCTTGAGTGTTCTTCTATGGAAGCTCAGCCAGTGCTCCTCTGCCCCCTTCCTGCCCTGGTCCCCTTTGGCTGGGATGCTTGCGGGCTCTGCTCCCTTGAGTGTTCTTCTATGGAAGCTCAGCCAGTGCTCCTCTGCCCCCTTCCTGCCCTGGTCCCCTTTGGCTGGGATGCTTGCGGGCTCTGCTCCCTTGAGTGTTCTTCTATGGAAGCTCAGCCAGTGCTCCTCTGCCCCCTTCCTGCCCTGGTCCCCTTTGGCTGGGATGCTTGCGGGCTCTGCTCCCTTGAGTGTTCTTCTATGGAAGCTCAGCCAGTGCTCCTCTGCCCCCTTCCTGCCCTGGTCCCCTTTGGCTGGGATGCTTGCGGGCTCTGCTCCCTTGAGTGTTCTTCTATGGAAGCTCAGCCAGTGCTCCTCTGCCCCCTTCCTGCCCTGGTCCCCTTTGGCTGGGATGCTTGCGGGCTCTGCTCCCTTGAGTGTTCTTCTATGGAAGCTCAGCCAGTGCTCCTCTGCCCCCTTCCTGCCCTGGTCCCCTTTGGCTGGGATGCTTGCGGGCTCTGCTCCCTTGAGTGTTCTTCTATGGAAGCTCAGCCAGTGCTCCTCTGCCCCCTTCCTGCCCTGGTCCCCTTTGGCTGGGATGCTTGCGGGCTCTGCTCCCTTGAGTGTTCTTCTATGGAAGCTCAGCCAGTGCTCCTCTGCCCCCTTCCTGCCCTGGTCCCCTTTGGCTGGGATGCTTGCGGGCTCTGCTCCCTTGAGTGTTCTTCTATGGAAGCTCAGCCAGTGCTCCTCTGCCCCCTTCCTGCCCTGGTCCCCTTTGGCTGGGATGCTTGCGGGCTCTGCTCCCTTGAGTGTTCTTCTATGGAAGCTCAGCCAGTGCTCCTCTGCCCCCTTCCTGCCCTGGTCCCCTTTGGCTGGGATGCTTGCGGGCTCTGCTCCCTTGAGTGTTCTTCTATGGAAGCTCAGCCAGTGCTCCTCTGCCCCCTTCCTGCCCTGGTCCCCTTTGGCTGGGATGCTTGCGGGCTCTGCTCCCTTGAGTGTTCTTCTATGGAAGCTCAGCCAGTGCTCCTCTGCCCCCTTCCTGCCCTGGTCCCCTTTGGCTGGGATGCTTGCGGGCTCTGCTCCCTTGAGTGTTCTTCTATGGAAGCTCAGCCAGTGCTCCTCTGCCCCCTTCCTGCCCTGGTCCCCTTTGGCTGGGATGCTTGCGGGCTCTGCTCCCTTGAGTGTTCTTCTATGGAAGCTCAGCCAGTGCTCCTCTGCCCCCTTCCTGCCCTGGTCCCCTTTGGCTGGGATGCTTGCGGGCTCTGCTCCCTTGAGTGTTCTTCTATGGAAGCTCAGCCAGTGCTCCTCTGCCCCCTTCCTGCCCTGGTCCCCTTTGGCTGGGATGCTTGCGGGCTCTGCTCCCTTGAGTGTTCTTCTATGGAAGCTCAGCCAGTGCTCCTCTGCCCCCTTCCTGCCCTGGTCCCCTTTGGCTGGGATGCTTGCGGGCTCTGCTCCCTTGAGTGTTCTTCTATGGAAGCTCAGCCAGTGCTCCTCTGCCCCCTTCCTGCCCTGGTCCCCTTTGGCTGGGATGCTTGCGGGCTCTGCTCCCTTGAGTGTTCTTCTATGGAAGCTCAGCCAGTGCTCCTCTGCCCCCTTCCTGCCCTGGTCCCCTTTGGCTGGGATGCTTGCGGGCTCTGCTCCCTTGAGTGTTCTTCTATGGAAGCTCAGCCAGTGCTCCTCTGCCCCCTTCCTGCCCTGGTCCCCTTTGGCTGGGATGCTTGCGGGCTCTGCTCCCTTGAGTGTTCTTCTATGGAAGCTCAGCCAGTGCTCCTCTGCCCCCTTCCTGCCCTGGTCCCCTTTGGCTGGGATGCTTGCGGGCTCTGCTCCCTTGAGTGTTCTTCTATGGAAGCTCAGCCAGTGCTCCTCTGCCCCCTTCCTGCCCTGGTCCCCTTTGGCTGGGATGCTTGCGGGCTCTGCTCCCTTGAGTGTTCTTCTATGGAAGCTCAGCCAGTGCTCCTCTGCCCCCTTCCTGCCCTGGTCCCCTTTGGCTGGGATGCTTGCGGGCTCTGCTCCCTTGAGTGTTCTTCTATGGAAGCTCAGCCAGTGCTCCTCTGCCCCCTTCCTGCCCTGGTCCCCTTTGGCTGGGATGCTTGCGGGCTCTGCTCCCTTGAGTGTTCTTCTATGGAAGCTCAGCCAGTGCTCCTCTGCCCCCTTCCTGCCCTGGTCCCCTTTGGCTGGGATGCTTGCGGGCTCTGCTCCCTTGAGTGTTCTTCTATGGAAGCTCAGCCAGTGCTCCTCTGCCCCCTTCCTGCCCTGGTCCCCTTTGGCTGGGATGCTTGCGGGCTCTGCTCCCTTGAGTGTTCTTCTATGGAAGCTCAGCCAGTGCTCCTCTGCCCCCTTCCTGCCCTGGTCCCCTTTGGCTGGGATGCTTGCGGGCTCTGCTCCCTTGAGTGTTCTTCTATGGAAGCTCAGCCAGTGCTCCTCTGCCCCCTTCCTGCCCTGGTCCCCTTTGGCTGGGATGCTTGCGGGCTCTGCTCCCTTGAGTGTTCTTCTATGGAAGCTCAGCCAGTGCTCCTCTGCCCCCTTCCTGCCCTGGTCCCCTTTGGCTGGGATGCTTGCGGGCTCTGCTCCCTTGAGTGTTCTTCTATGGAAGCTCAGCCAGTGCTCCTCTGCCCCCTTCCTGCCCTGGTCCCCTTTGGCTGGGATGCTTGCGGGCTCTGCTCCCTTGAGTGTTCTTCTATGGAAGCTCAGCCAGTGCTCCTCTGCCCCCTTCCTGCCCTGGTCCCCTTTGGCTGGGATGCTTGCGGGCTCTGCTCCCTTGAGTGTTCTTCTATGGAAGCTCAGCCAGTGCTCCTCTGCCCCCTTCCTGCCCTGGTCCCCTTTGGCTGGGATGCTTGCGGGCTCTGCTCCCTTGAGTGTTCTTCTATGGAAGCTCAGCCAGTGCTCCTCTGCCCCCTTCCTGCCCTGGTCCCCTTTGGCTGGGATGCTTGCGGGCTCTGCTCCCTTGAGTGTTCTTCTATGGAAGCTCAGCCAGTGCTCCTCTGCCCCCTTCCTGCCCTGGTCCCCTTTGGCTGGGATGCTTGCGGGCTCTGCTCCCTTGAGTGTTCTTCTATGGAAGCTCAGCCAGTGCTCCTCTGCCCCCTTCCTGCCCTGGTCCCCTTTGGCTGGGATGCTTGCGGGCTCTGCTCCCTTGAGTGTTCTTCTATGGAAGCTCAGCCAGTGCTCCTCTGCCCCCTTCCTGCCCTGGTCCCCTTTGGCTGGGATGCTTGCGGGCTCTGCTCCCTTGAGTGTTCTTCTATGGAAGCTCAGCCAGTGCTCCTCTGCCCCCTTCCTGCCCTGGTCCCCTTTGGCTGGGATGCTTGCGGGCTCTGCTCCCTTGAGTGTTCTTCTATGGAAGCTCAGCCAGTGCTCCTCTGCCCCCTTCCTGCCCTGGTCCCCTTTGGCTGGGATGCTTGCGGGCTCTGCTCCCTTGAGTGTTCTTCTATGGAAGCTCAGCCAGTGCTCCTCTGCCCCCTTCCTGCCCTGGTCCCCTTTGGCTGGGATGCTTGCGGGCTCTGCTCCCTTGAGTGTTCTTCTATGGAAGCTCAGCCAGTGCTCCTCTGCCCCCTTCCTGCCCTGGTCCCCTTTGGCTGGGATGCTTGCGGGCTCTGCTCCCTTGAGTGTTCTTCTATGGAAGCTCAGCCAGTGCTCCTCTGCCCCCTTCCTGCCCTGGTCCCCTTTGGCTGGGATGCTTGCGGGCTCTGCTCCCTTGAGTGTTCTTCTATGGAAGCTCAGCCAGTGCTCCTCTGCCCCCTTCCTGCCCTGGTCCCCTTTGGCTGGGATGCTTGCGGGCTCTGCTCCCTTGAGTGTTCTTCTATGGAAGCTCAGCCAGTGCTCCTCTGCCCCCTTCCTGCCCTGGTCCCCTTTGGCTGGGATGCTTGCGGGCTCTGCTCCCTTGAGTGTTCTTCTATGGAAGCTCAGCCAGTGCTCCTCTGCCCCCTTCCTGCCCTGGTCCCCTTTGGCTGGGATGCTTGCGGGCTCTGCTCCCTTGAGTGTTCTTCTATGGAAGCTCAGCCAGTGCTCCTCTGCCCCCTTCCTGCCCTGGTCCCCTTTGGCTGGGATGCTTGCGGGCTCTGCTCCCTTGAGTGTTCTTCTATGGAAGCTCAGCCAGTGCTCCTCTGCCCCCTTCCTGCCCTGGTCCCCTTTGGCTGGGATGCTTGCGGGCTCTGCTCCCTTGAGTGTTCTTCTATGGAAGCTCAGCCAGTGCTCCTCTGCCCCCTTCCTGCCCTGGTCCCCTTTGGCTGGGATGCTTGCGGGCTCTGCTCCCTTGAGTGTTCTTCTATGGAAGCTCAGCCAGTGCTCCTCTGCCCCCTTCCTGCCCTGGTCCCCTTTGGCTGGGATGCTTGCGGGCTCTGCTCCCTTGAGTGTTCTTCTATGGAAGCTCAGCCAGTGCTCCTCTGCCCCCTTCCTGCCCTGGTCCCCTTTGGCTGGGATGCTTGCGGGCTCTGCTCCCTTGAGTGTTCTTCTATGGAAGCTCAGCCAGTGCTCCTCTGCCCCCTTCCTGCCCTGGTCCCCTTTGGCTGGGATGCTTGCGGGCTCTGCTCCCTTGAGTGTTCTTCTATGGAAGCTCAGCCAGTGCTCCTCTGCCCCCTTCCTGCCCTGGTCCCCTTTGGCTGGGATGCTTGCGGGCTCTGCTCCCTTGAGTGTTCTTCTATGGAAGCTCAGCCAGTGCTCCTCTGCCCCCTTCCTGCCCTGGTCCCCTTTGGCTGGGATGCTTGCGGGCTCTGCTCCCTTGAGTGTTCTTCTATGGAAGCTCAGCCAGTGCTCCTCTGCCCCCTTCCTGCCCTGGTCCCCTTTGGCTGGGATGCTTGCGGGCTCTGCTCCCTTGAGTGTTCTTCTATGGAAGCTCAGCCAGTGCTCCTCTGCCCCCTTCCTGCCCTGGTCCCCTTTGGCTGGGATGCTTGCGGGCTCTGCTCCCTTGAGTGTTCTTCTATGGAAGCTCAGCCAGTGCTCCTCTGCCCCCTTCCTGCCCTGGTCCCCTTTGGCTGGGATGCTTGCGGGCTCTGCTCCCTTGAGTGTTCTTCTATGGAAGCTCAGCCAGTGCTCCTCTGCCCCCTTCCTGCCCTGGTCCCCTTTGGCTGGGATGCTTGCGGGCTCTGCTCCCTTGAGTGTTCTTCTATGGAAGCTCAGCCAGTGCTCCTCTGCCCCCTTCCTGCCCTGGTCCCCTTTGGCTGGGATGCTTGCGGGCTCTGCTCCCTTGAGTGTTCTTCTATGGAAGCTCAGCCAGTGCTCCTCTGCCCCCTTCCTGCCCTGGTCCCCTTTGGCTGGGATGCTTGCGGGCTCTGCTCCCTTGAGTGTTCTTCTATGGAAGCTCAGCCAGTGCTCCTCTGCCCCCTTCCTGCCCTGGTCCCCTTTGGCTGGGATGCTTGCGGGCTCTGCTCCCTTGAGTGTTCTTCTATGGAAGCTCAGCCAGTGCTCCTCTGCCCCCTTCCTGCCCTGGTCCCCTTTGGCTGGGATGCTTGCGGGCTCTGCTCCCTTGAGTGTTCTTCTATGGAAGCTCAGCCAGTGCTCCTCTGCCCCCTTCCTGCCCTGGTCCCCTTTGGCTGGGATGCTTGCGGGCTCTGCTCCCTTGAGTGTTCTTCTATGGAAGCTCAGCCAGTGCTCCTCTGCCCCCTTCCTGCCCTGGTCCCCTTTGGCTGGGATGCTTGCGGGCTCTGCTCCCTTGAGTGTTCTTCTATGGAAGCTCAGCCAGTGCTCCTCTGCCCCCTTCCTGCCCTGGTCCCCTTTGGCTGGGATGCTTGCGGGCTCTGCTCCCTTGAGTGTTCTTCTATGGAAGCTCAGCCAGTGCTCCTCTGCCCCCTTCCTGCCCTGGTCCCCTTTGGCTGGGATGCTTGCGGGCTCTGCTCCCTTGAGTGTTCTTCTATGGAAGCTCAGCCAGTGCTCCTCTGCCCCCTTCCTGCCCTGGTCCCCTTTGGCTGGGATGCTTGCGGGCTCTGCTCCCTTGAGTGTTCTTCTATGGAAGCTCAGCCAGTGCTCCTCTGCCCCCTTCCTGCCCTGGTCCCCTTTGGCTGGGATGCTTGCGGGCTCTGCTCCCTTGAGTGTTCTTCTATGGAAGCTCAGCCAGTGCTCCTCTGCCCCCTTCCTGCCCTGGTCCCCTTTGGCTGGGATGCTTGCGGGCTCTGCTCCCTTGAGTGTTCTTCTATGGAAGCTCAGCCAGTGCTCCTCTGCCCCCTTCCTGCCCTGGTCCCCTTTGGCTGGGATGCTTGCGGGCTCTGCTCCCTTGAGTGTTCTTCTATGGAAGCTCAGCCAGTGCTCCTCTGCCCCCTTCCTGCCCTGGTCCCCTTTGGCTGGGATGCTTGCGGGCTCTGCTCCCTTGAGTGTTCTTCTATGGAAGCTCAGCCAGTGCTCCTCTGCCCCCTTCCTGCCCTGGTCCCCTTTGGCTGGGATGCTTGCGGGCTCTGCTCCCTTGAGTGTTCTTCTATGGAAGCTCAGCCAGTGCTCCTCTGCCCCCTTCCTGCCCTGGTCCCCTTTGGCTGGGATGCTTGCGGGCTCTGCTCCCTTGAGTGTTCTTCTATGGAAGCTCAGCCAGTGCTCCTCTGCCCCCTTCCTGCCCTGGTCCCCTTTGGCTGGGATGCTTGCGGGCTCTGCTCCCTTGAGTGTTCTTCTATGGAAGCTCAGCCAGTGCTCCTCTGCCCCCTTCCTGCCCTGGTCCCCTTTGGCTGGGATGCTTGCGGGCTCTGCTCCCTTGAGTGTTCTTCTATGGAAGCTCAGCCAGTGCTCCTCTGCCCCCTTCCTGCCCTGGTCCCCTTTGGCTGGGATGCTTGCGGGCTCTGCTCCCTTGAGTGTTCTTCTATGGAAGCTCAGCCAGTGCTCCTCTGCCCCCTTCCTGCCCTGGTCCCCTTTGGCTGGGATGCTTGCGGGCTCTGCTCCCTTGAGTGTTCTTCTATGGAAGCTCAGCCAGTGCTCCTCTGCCCCCTTCCTGCCCTGGTCCCCTTTGGCTGGGATGCTTGCGGGCTCTGCTCCCTTGAGTGTTCTTCTATGGAAGCTCAGCCAGTGCTCCTCTGCCCCCTTCCTGCCCTGGTCCCCTTTGGCTGGGATGCTTGCGGGCTCTGCTCCCTTGAGTGTTCTTCTATGGAAGCTCAGCCAGTGCTCCTCTGCCCCCTTCCTGCCCTGGTCCCCTTTGGCTGGGATGCTTGCGGGCTCTGCTCCCTTGAGTGTTCTTCTATGGAAGCTCAGCCAGTGCTCCTCTGCCCCCTTCCTGCCCTGGTCCCCTTTGGCTGGGATGCTTGCGGGCTCTGCTCCCTTGAGTGTTCTTCTATGGAAGCTCAGCCAGTGCTCCTCTGCCCCCTTCCTGCCCTGGTCCCCTTTGGCTGGGATGCTTGCGGGCTCTGCTCCCTTGAGTGTTCTTCTATGGAAGCTCAGCCAGTGCTCCTCTGCCCCCTTCCTGCCCTGGTCCCCTTTGGCTGGGATGCTTGCGGGCTCTGCTCCCTTGAGTGTTCTTCTATGGAAGCTCAGCCAGTGCTCCTCTGCCCCCTTCCTGCCCTGGTCCCCTTTGGCTGGGATGCTTGCGGGCTCTGCTCCCTTGAGTGTTCTTCTATGGAAGCTCAGCCAGTGCTCCTCTGCCCCCTTCCTGCCCTGGTCCCCTTTGGCTGGGATGCTTGCGGGCTCTGCTCCCTTGAGTGTTCTTCTATGGAAGCTCAGCCAGTGCTCCTCTGCCCCCTTCCTGCCCTGGTCCCCTTTGGCTGGGATGCTTGCGGGCTCTGCTCCCTTGAGTGTTCTTCTATGGAAGCTCAGCCAGTGCTCCTCTGCCCCCTTCCTGCCCTGGTCCCCTTTGGCTGGGATGCTTGCGGGCTCTGCTCCCTTGAGTGTTCTTCTATGGAAGCTCAGCCAGTGCTCCTCTGCCCCCTTCCTGCCCTGGTCCCCTTTGGCTGGGATGCTTGCGGGCTCTGCTCCCTTGAGTGTTCTTCTATGGAAGCTCAGCCAGTGCTCCTCTGCCCCCTTCCTGCCCTGGTCCCCTTTGGCTGGGATGCTTGCGGGCTCTGCTCCCTTGAGTGTTCTTCTATGGAAGCTCAGCCAGTGCTCCTCTGCCCCCTTCCTGCCCTGGTCCCCTTTGGCTGGGATGCTTGCGGGCTCTGCTCCCTTGAGTGTTCTTCTATGGAAGCTCAGCCAGTGCTCCTCTGCCCCCTTCCTGCCCTGGTCCCCTTTGGCTGGGATGCTTGCGGGCTCTGCTCCCTTGAGTGTTCTTCTATGGAAGCTCAGCCAGTGCTCCTCTGCCCCCTTCCTGCCCTGGTCCCCTTTGGCTGGGATGCTTGCGGGCTCTGCTCCCTTGAGTGTTCTTCTATGGAAGCTCAGCCAGTGCTCCTCTGCCCCCTTCCTGCCCTGGTCCCCTTTGGCTGGGATGCTTGCGGGCTCTGCTCCCTTGAGTGTTCTTCTATGGAAGCTCAGCCAGTGCTCCTCTGCCCCCTTCCTGCCCTGGTCCCCTTTGGCTGGGATGCTTGCGGGCTCTGCTCCCTTGAGTGTTCTTCTATGGAAGCTCAGCCAGTGCTCCTCTGCCCCCTTCCTGCCCTGGTCCCCTTTGGCTGGGATGCTTGCGGGCTCTGCTCCCTTGAGTGTTCTTCTATGGAAGCTCAGCCAGTGCTCCTCTGCCCCCTTCCTGCCCTGGTCCCCTTTGGCTGGGATGCTTGCGGGCTCTGCTCCCTTGAGTGTTCTTCTATGGAAGCTCAGCCAGTGCTCCTCTGCCCCCTTCCTGCCCTGGTCCCCTTTGGCTGGGATGCTTGCGGGCTCTGCTCCCTTGAGTGTTCTTCTATGGAAGCTCAGCCAGTGCTCCTCTGCCCCCTTCCTGCCCTGGTCCCCTTTGGCTGGGATGCTTGCGGGCTCTGCTCCCTTGAGTGTTCTTCTATGGAAGCTCAGCCAGTGCTCCTCTGCCCCCTTCCTGCCCTGGTCCCCTTTGGCTGGGATGCTTGCGGGCTCTGCTCCCTTGAGTGTTCTTCTATGGAAGCTCAGCCAGTGCTCCTCTGCCCCCTTCCTGCCCTGGTCCCCTTTGGCTGGGATGCTTGCGGGCTCTGCTCCCTTGAGTGTTCTTCTATGGAAGCTCAGCCAGTGCTCCTCTGCCCCCTTCCTGCCCTGGTCCCCTTTGGCTGGGATGCTTGCGGGCTCTGCTCCCTTGAGTGTTCTTCTATGGAAGCTCAGCCAGTGCTCCTCTGCCCCCTTCCTGCCCTGGTCCCCTTTGGCTGGGATGCTTGCGGGCTCTGCTCCCTTGAGTGTTCTTCTATGGAAGCTCAGCCAGTGCTCCTCTGCCCCCTTCCTGCCCTGGTCCCCTTTGGCTGGGATGCTTGCGGGCTCTGCTCCCTTGAGTGTTCTTCTATGGAAGCTCAGCCAGTGCTCCTCTGCCCCCTTCCTGCCCTGGTCCCCTTTGGCTGGGATGCTTGCGGGCTCTGCTCCCTTGAGTGTTCTTCTATGGAAGCTCAGCCAGTGCTCCTCTGCCCCCTTCCTGCCCTGGTCCCCTTTGGCTGGGATGCTTGCGGGCTCTGCTCCCTTGAGTGTTCTTCTATGGAAGCTCAGCCAGTGCTCCTCTGCCCCCTTCCTGCCCTGGTCCCCTTTGGCTGGGATGCTTGCGGGCTCTGCTCCCTTGAGTGTTCTTCTATGGAAGCTCAGCCAGTGCTCCTCTGCCCCCTTCCTGCCCTGGTCCCCTTTGGCTGGGATGCTTGCGGGCTCTGCTCCCTTGAGTGTTCTTCTATGGAAGCTCAGCCAGTGCTCCTCTGCCCCCTTCCTGCCCTGGTCCCCTTTGGCTGGGATGCTTGCGGGCTCTGCTCCCTTGAGTGTTCTTCTATGGAAGCTCAGCCAGTGCTCCTCTGCCCCCTTCCTGCCCTGGTCCCCTTTGGCTGGGATGCTTGCGGGCTCTGCTCCCTTGAGTGTTCTTCTATGGAAGCTCAGCCAGTGCTCCTCTGCCCCCTTCCTGCCCTGGTCCCCTTTGGCTGGGATGCTTGCGGGCTCTGCTCCCTTGAGTGTTCTTCTATGGAAGCTCAGCCAGTGCTCCTCTGCCCCCTTCCTGCCCTGGTCCCCTTTGGCTGGGATGCTTGCGGGCTCTGCTCCCTTGAGTGTTCTTCTATGGAAGCTCAGCCAGTGCTCCTCTGCCCCCTTCCTGCCCTGGTCCCCTTTGGCTGGGATGCTTGCGGGCTCTGCTCCCTTGAGTGTTCTTCTATGGAAGCTCAGCCAGTGCTCCTCTGCCCCCTTCCTGCCCTGGTCCCCTTTGGCTGGGATGCTTGCGGGCTCTGCTCCCTTGAGTGTTCTTCTATGGAAGCTCAGCCAGTGCTCCTCTGCCCCCTTCCTGCCCTGGTCCCCTTTGGCTGGGATGCTTGCGGGCTCTGCTCCCTTGAGTGTTCTTCTATGGAAGCTCAGCCAGTGCTCCTCTGCCCCCTTCCTGCCCTGGTCCCCTTTGGCTGGGATGCTTGCGGGCTCTGCTCCCTTGAGTGTTCTTCTATGGAAGCTCAGCCAGTGCTCCTCTGCCCCCTTCCTGCCCTGGTCCCCTTTGGCTGGGATGCTTGCGGGCTCTGCTCCCTTGAGTGTTCTTCTATGGAAGCTCAGCCAGTGCTCCTCTGCCCCCTTCCTGCCCTGGTCCCCTTTGGCTGGGATGCTTGCGGGCTCTGCTCCCTTGAGTGTTCTTCTATGGAAGCTCAGCCAGTGCTCCTCTGCCCCCTTCCTGCCCTGGTCCCCTTTGGCTGGGATGCTTGCGGGCTCTGCTCCCTTGAGTGTTCTTCTATGGAAGCTCAGCCAGTGCTCCTCTGCCCCCTTCCTGCCCTGGTCCCCTTTGGCTGGGATGCTTGCGGGCTCTGCTCCCTTGAGTGTTCTTCTATGGAAGCTCAGCCAGTGCTCCTCTGCCCCCTTCCTGCCCTGGTCCCCTTTGGCTGGGATGCTTGCGGGCTCTGCTCCCTTGAGTGTTCTTCTATGGAAGCTCAGCCAGTGCTCCTCTGCCCCCTTCCTGCCCTGGTCCCCTTTGGCTGGGATGCTTGCGGGCTCTGCTCCCTTGAGTGTTCTTCTATGGAAGCTCAGCCAGTGCTCCTCTGCCCCCTTCCTGCCCTGGTCCCCTTTGGCTGGGATGCTTGCGGGCTCTGCTCCCTTGAGTGTTCTTCTATGGAAGCTCAGCCAGTGCTCCTCTGCCCCCTTCCTGCCCTGGTCCCCTTTGGCTGGGATGCTTGCGGGCTCTGCTCCCTTGAGTGTTCTTCTATGGAAGCTCAGCCAGTGCTCCTCTGCCCCCTTCCTGCCCTGGTCCCCTTTGGCTGGGATGCTTGCGGGCTCTGCTCCCTTGAGTGTTCTTCTATGGAAGCTCAGCCAGTGCTCCTCTGCCCCCTTCCTGCCCTGGTCCCCTTTGGCTGGGATGCTTGCGGGCTCTGCTCCCTTGAGTGTTCTTCTATGGAAGCTCAGCCAGTGCTCCTCTGCCCCCTTCCTGCCCTGGTCCCCTTTGGCTGGGATGCTTGCGGGCTCTGCTCCCTTGAGTGTTCTTCTATGGAAGCTCAGCCAGTGCTCCTCTGCCCCCTTCCTGCCCTGGTCCCCTTTGGCTGGGATGCTTGCGGGCTCTGCTCCCTTGAGTGTTCTTCTATGGAAGCTCAGCCAGTGCTCCTCTGCCCCCTTCCTGCCCTGGTCCCCTTTGGCTGGGATGCTTGCGGGCTCTGCTCCCTTGAGTGTTCTTCTATGGAAGCTCAGCCAGTGCTCCTCTGCCCCCTTCCTGCCCTGGTCCCCTTTGGCTGGGATGCTTGCGGGCTCTGCTCCCTTGAGTGTTCTTCTATGGAAGCTCAGCCAGTGCTCCTCTGCCCCCTTCCTGCCCTGGTCCCCTTTGGCTGGGATGCTTGCGGGCTCTGCTCCCTTGAGTGTTCTTCTATGGAAGCTCAGCCAGTGCTCCTCTGCCCCCTTCCTGCCCTGGTCCCCTTTGGCTGGGATGCTTGCGGGCTCTGCTCCCTTGAGTGTTCTTCTATGGAAGCTCAGCCAGTGCTCCTCTGCCCCCTTCCTGCCCTGGTCCCCTTTGGCTGGGATGCTTGCGGGCTCTGCTCCCTTGAGTGTTCTTCTATGGAAGCTCAGCCAGTGCTCCTCTGCCCCCTTCCTGCCCTGGTCCCCTTTGGCTGGGATGCTTGCGGGCTCTGCTCCCTTGAGTGTTCTTCTATGGAAGCTCAGCCAGTGCTCCTCTGCCCCCTTCCTGCCCTGGTCCCCTTTGGCTGGGATGCTTGCGGGCTCTGCTCCCTTGAGTGTTCTTCTATGGAAGCTCAGCCAGTGCTCCTCTGCCCCCTTCCTGCCCTGGTCCCCTTTGGCTGGGATGCTTGCGGGCTCTGCTCCCTTGAGTGTTCTTCTATGGAAGCTCAGCCAGTGCTCCTCTGCCCCCTTCCTGCCCTGGTCCCCTTTGGCTGGGATGCTTGCGGGCTCTGCTCCCTTGAGTGTTCTTCTATGGAAGCTCAGCCAGTGCTCCTCTGCCCCCTTCCTGCCCTGGTCCCCTTTGGCTGGGATGCTTGCGGGCTCTGCTCCCTTGAGTGTTCTTCTATGGAAGCTCAGCCAGTGCTCCTCTGCCCCCTTCCTGCCCTGGTCCCCTTTGGCTGGGATGCTTGCGGGCTCTGCTCCCTTGAGTGTTCTTCTATGGAAGCTCAGCCAGTGCTCCTCTGCCCCCTTCCTGCCCTGGTCCCCTTTGGCTGGGATGCTTGCGGGCTCTGCTCCCTTGAGTGTTCTTCTATGGAAGCTCAGCCAGTGCTCCTCTGCCCCCTTCCTGCCCTGGTCCCCTTTGGCTGGGATGCTTGCGGGCTCTGCTCCCTTGAGTGTTCTTCTATGGAAGCTCAGCCAGTGCTCCTCTGCCCCCTTCCTGCCCTGGTCCCCTTTGGCTGGGATGCTTGCGGGCTCTGCTCCCTTGAGTGTTCTTCTATGGAAGCTCAGCCAGTGCTCCTCTGCCCCCTTCCTGCCCTGGTCCCCTTTGGCTGGGATGCTTGCGGGCTCTGCTCCCTTGAGTGTTCTTCTATGGAAGCTCAGCCAGTGCTCCTCTGCCCCCTTCCTGCCCTGGTCCCCTTTGGCTGGGATGCTTGCGGGCTCTGCTCCCTTGAGTGTTCTTCTATGGAAGCTCAGCCAGTGCTCCTCTGCCCCCTTCCTGCCCTGGTCCCCTTTGGCTGGGATGCTTGCGGGCTCTGCTCCCTTGAGTGTTCTTCTATGGAAGCTCAGCCAGTGCTCCTCTGCCCCCTTCCTGCCCTGGTCCCCTTTGGCTGGGATGCTTGCGGGCTCTGCTCCCTTGAGTGTTCTTCTATGGAAGCTCAGCCAGTGCTCCTCTGCCCCCTTCCTGCCCTGGTCCCCTTTGGCTGGGATGCTTGCGGGCTCTGCTCCCTTGAGTGTTCTTCTATGGAAGCTCAGCCAGTGCTCCTCTGCCCCCTTCCTGCCCTGGTCCCCTTTGGCTGGGATGCTTGCGGGCTCTGCTCCCTTGAGTGTTCTTCTATGGAAGCTCAGCCAGTGCTCCTCTGCCCCCTTCCTGCCCTGGTCCCCTTTGGCTGGGATGCTTGCGGGCTCTGCTCCCTTGAGTGTTCTTCTATGGAAGCTCAGCCAGTGCTCCTCTGCCCCCTTCCTGCCCTGGTCCCCTTTGGCTGGGATGCTTGCGGGCTCTGCTCCCTTGAGTGTTCTTCTATGGAAGCTCAGCCAGTGCTCCTCTGCCCCCTTCCTGCCCTGGTCCCCTTTGGCTGGGATGCTTGCGGGCTCTGCTCCCTTGAGTGTTCTTCTATGGAAGCTCAGCCAGTGCTCCTCTGCCCCCTTCCTGCCCTGGTCCCCTTTGGCTGGGATGCTTGCGGGCTCTGCTCCCTTGAGTGTTCTTCTATGGAAGCTCAGCCAGTGCTCCTCTGCCCCCTTCCTGCCCTGGTCCCCTTTGGCTGGGATGCTTGCGGGCTCTGCTCCCTTGAGTGTTCTTCTATGGAAGCTCAGCCAGTGCTCCTCTGCCCCCTTCCTGCCCTGGTCCCCTTTGGCTGGGATGCTTGCGGGCTCTGCTCCCTTGAGTGTTCTTCTATGGAAGCTCAGCCAGTGCTCCTCTGCCCCCTTCCTGCCCTGGTCCCCTTTGGCTGGGATGCTTGCGGGCTCTGCTCCCTTGAGTGTTCTTCTATGGAAGCTCAGCCAGTGCTCCTCTGCCCCCTTCCTGCCCTGGTCCCCTTTGGCTGGGATGCTTGCGGGCTCTGCTCCCTTGAGTGTTCTTCTATGGAAGCTCAGCCAGTGCTCCTCTGCCCCCTTCCTGCCCTGGTCCCCTTTGGCTGGGATGCTTGCGGGCTCTGCTCCCTTGAGTGTTCTTCTATGGAAGCTCAGCCAGTGCTCCTCTGCCCCCTTCCTGCCCTGGTCCCCTTTGGCTGGGATGCTTGCGGGCTCTGCTCCCTTGAGTGTTCTTCTATGGAAGCTCAGCCAGTGCTCCTCTGCCCCCTTCCTGCCCTGGTCCCCTTTGGCTGGGATGCTTGCGGGCTCTGCTCCCTTGAGTGTTCTTCTATGGAAGCTCAGCCAGTGCTCCTCTGCCCCCTTCCTGCCCTGGTCCCCTTTGGCTGGGATGCTTGCGGGCTCTGCTCCCTTGAGTGTTCTTCTATGGAAGCTCAGCCAGTGCTCCTCTGCCCCCTTCCTGCCCTGGTCCCCTTTGGCTGGGATGCTTGCGGGCTCTGCTCCCTTGAGTGTTCTTCTATGGAAGCTCAGCCAGTGCTCCTCTGCCCCCTTCCTGCCCTGGTCCCCTTTGGCTGGGATGCTTGCGGGCTCTGCTCCCTTGAGTGTTCTTCTATGGAAGCTCAGCCAGTGCTCCTCTGCCCCCTTCCTGCCCTGGTCCCCTTTGGCTGGGATGCTTGCGGGCTCTGCTCCCTTGAGTGTTCTTCTATGGAAGCTCAGCCAGTGCTCCTCTGCCCCCTTCCTGCCCTGGTCCCCTTTGGCTGGGATGCTTGCGGGCTCTGCTCCCTTGAGTGTTCTTCTATGGAAGCTCAGCCAGTGCTCCTCTGCCCCCTTCCTGCCCTGGTCCCCTTTGGCTGGGATGCTTGCGGGCTCTGCTCCCTTGAGTGTTCTTCTATGGAAGCTCAGCCAGTGCTCCTCTGCCCCCTTCCTGCCCTGGTCCCCTTTGGCTGGGATGCTTGCGGGCTCTGCTCCCTTGAGTGTTCTTCTATGGAAGCTCAGCCAGTGCTCCTCTGCCCCCTTCCTGCCCTGGTCCCCTTTGGCTGGGATGCTTGCGGGCTCTGCTCCCTTGAGTGTTCTTCTATGGAAGCTCAGCCAGTGCTCCTCTGCCCCCTTCCTGCCCTGGTCCCCTTTGGCTGGGATGCTTGCGGGCTCTGCTCCCTTGAGTGTTCTTCTATGGAAGCTCAGCCAGTGCTCCTCTGCCCCCTTCCTGCCCTGGTCCCCTTTGGCTGGGATGCTTGCGGGCTCTGCTCCCTTGAGTGTTCTTCTATGGAAGCTCAGCCAGTGCTCCTCTGCCCCCTTCCTGCCCTGGTCCCCTTTGGCTGGGATGCTTGCGGGCTCTGCTCCCTTGAGTGTTCTTCTATGGAAGCTCAGCCAGTGCTCCTCTGCCCCCTTCCTGCCCTGGTCCCCTTTGGCTGGGATGCTTGCGGGCTCTGCTCCCTTGAGTGTTCTTCTATGGAAGCTCAGCCAGTGCTCCTCTGCCCCCTTCCTGCCCTGGTCCCCTTTGGCTGGGATGCTTGCGGGCTCTGCTCCCTTGAGTGTTCTTCTATGGAAGCTCAGCCAGTGCTCCTCTGCCCCCTTCCTGCCCTGGTCCCCTTTGGCTGGGATGCTTGCGGGCTCTGCTCCCTTGAGTGTTCTTCTATGGAAGCTCAGCCAGTGCTCCTCTGCCCCCTTCCTGCCCTGGTCCCCTTTGGCTGGGATGCTTGCGGGCTCTGCTCCCTTGAGTGTTCTTCTATGGAAGCTCAGCCAGTGCTCCTCTGCCCCCTTCCTGCCCTGGTCCCCTTTGGCTGGGATGCTTGCGGGCTCTGCTCCCTTGAGTGTTCTTCTATGGAAGCTCAGCCAGTGCTCCTCTGCCCCCTTCCTGCCCTGGTCCCCTTTGGCTGGGATGCTTGCGGGCTCTGCTCCCTTGAGTGTTCTTCTATGGAAGCTCAGCCAGTGCTCCTCTGCCCCCTTCCTGCCCTGGTCCCCTTTGGCTGGGATGCTTGCGGGCTCTGCTCCCTTGAGTGTTCTTCTATGGAAGCTCAGCCAGTGCTCCTCTGCCCCCTTCCTGCCCTGGTCCCCTTTGGCTGGGATGCTTGCGGGCTCTGCTCCCTTGAGTGTTCTTCTATGGAAGCTCAGCCAGTGCTCCTCTGCCCCCTTCCTGCCCTGGTCCCCTTTGGCTGGGATGCTTGCGGGCTCTGCTCCCTTGAGTGTTCTTCTATGGAAGCTCAGCCAGTGCTCCTCTGCCCCCTTCCTGCCCTGGTCCCCTTTGGCTGGGATGCTTGCGGGCTCTGCTCCCTTGAGTGTTCTTCTATGGAAGCTCAGCCAGTGCTCCTCTGCCCCCTTCCTGCCCTGGTCCCCTTTGGCTGGGATGCTTGCGGGCTCTGCTCCCTTGAGTGTTCTTCTATGGAAGCTCAGCCAGTGCTCCTCTGCCCCCTTCCTGCCCTGGTCCCCTTTGGCTGGGATGCTTGCGGGCTCTGCTCCCTTGAGTGTTCTTCTATGGAAGCTCAGCCAGTGCTCCTCTGCCCCCTTCCTGCCCTGGTCCCCTTTGGCTGGGATGCTTGCGGGCTCTGCTCCCTTGAGTGTTCTTCTATGGAAGCTCAGCCAGTGCTCCTCTGCCCCCTTCCTGCCCTGGTCCCCTTTGGCTGGGATGCTTGCGGGCTCTGCTCCCTTGAGTGTTCTTCTATGGAAGCTCAGCCAGTGCTCCTCTGCCCCCTTCCTGCCCTGGTCCCCTTTGGCTGGGATGCTTGCGGGCTCTGCTCCCTTGAGTGTTCTTCTATGGAAGCTCAGCCAGTGCTCCTCTGCCCCCTTCCTGCCCTGGTCCCCTTTGGCTGGGATGCTTGCGGGCTCTGCTCCCTTGAGTGTTCTTCTATGGAAGCTCAGCCAGTGCTCCTCTGCCCCCTTCCTGCCCTGGTCCCCTTTGGCTGGGATGCTTGCGGGCTCTGCTCCCTTGAGTGTTCTTCTATGGAAGCTCAGCCAGTGCTCCTCTGCCCCCTTCCTGCCCTGGTCCCCTTTGGCTGGGATGCTTGCGGGCTCTGCTCCCTTGAGTGTTCTTCTATGGAAGCTCAGCCAGTGCTCCTCTGCCCCCTTCCTGCCCTGGTCCCCTTTGGCTGGGATGCTTGCGGGCTCTGCTCCCTTGAGTGTTCTTCTATGGAAGCTCAGCCAGTGCTCCTCTGCCCCCTTCCTGCCCTGGTCCCCTTTGGCTGGGATGCTTGCGGGCTCTGCTCCCTTGAGTGTTCTTCTATGGAAGCTCAGCCAGTGCTCCTCTGCCCCCTTCCTGCCCTGGTCCCCTTTGGCTGGGATGCTTGCGGGCTCTGCTCCCTTGAGTGTTCTTCTATGGAAGCTCAGCCAGTGCTCCTCTGCCCCCTTCCTGCCCTGGTCCCCTTTGGCTGGGATGCTTGCGGGCTCTGCTCCCTTGAGTGTTCTTCTATGGAAGCTCAGCCAGTGCTCCTCTGCCCCCTTCCTGCCCTGGTCCCCTTTGGCTGGGATGCTTGCGGGCTCTGCTCCCTTGAGTGTTCTTCTATGGAAGCTCAGCCAGTGCTCCTCTGCCCCCTTCCTGCCCTGGTCCCCTTTGGCTGGGATGCTTGCGGGCTCTGCTCCCTTGAGTGTTCTTCTATGGAAGCTCAGCCAGTGCTCCTCTGCCCCCTTCCTGCCCTGGTCCCCTTTGGCTGGGATGCTTGCGGGCTCTGCTCCCTTGAGTGTTCTTCTATGGAAGCTCAGCCAGTGCTCCTCTGCCCCCTTCCTGCCCTGGTCCCCTTTGGCTGGGATGCTTGCGGGCTCTGCTCCCTTGAGTGTTCTTCTATGGAAGCTCAGCCAGTGCTCCTCTGCCCCCTTCCTGCCCTGGTCCCCTTTGGCTGGGATGCTTGCGGGCTCTGCTCCCTTGAGTGTTCTTCTATGGAAGCTCAGCCAGTGCTCCTCTGCCCCCTTCCTGCCCTGGTCCCCTTTGGCTGGGATGCTTGCGGGCTCTGCTCCCTTGAGTGTTCTTCTATGGAAGCTCAGCCAGTGCTCCTCTGCCCCCTTCCTGCCCTGGTCCCCTTTGGCTGGGATGCTTGCGGGCTCTGCTCCCTTGAGTGTTCTTCTATGGAAGCTCAGCCAGTGCTCCTCTGCCCCCTTCCTGCCCTGGTCCCCTTTGGCTGGGATGCTTGCGGGCTCTGCTCCCTTGAGTGTTCTTCTATGGAAGCTCAGCCAGTGCTCCTCTGCCCCCTTCCTGCCCTGGTCCCCTTTGGCTGGGATGCTTGCGGGCTCTGCTCCCTTGAGTGTTCTTCTATGGAAGCTCAGCCAGTGCTCCTCTGCCCCCTTCCTGCCCTGGTCCCCTTTGGCTGGGATGCTTGCGGGCTCTGCTCCCTTGAGTGTTCTTCTATGGAAGCTCAGCCAGTGCTCCTCTGCCCCCTTCCTGCCCTGGTCCCCTTTGGCTGGGATGCTTGCGGGCTCTGCTCCCTTGAGTGTTCTTCTATGGAAGCTCAGCCAGTGCTCCTCTGCCCCCTTCCTGCCCTGGTCCCCTTTGGCTGGGATGCTTGCGGGCTCTGCTCCCTTGAGTGTTCTTCTATGGAAGCTCAGCCAGTGCTCCTCTGCCCCCTTCCTGCCCTGGTCCCCTTTGGCTGGGATGCTTGCGGGCTCTGCTCCCTTGAGTGTTCTTCTATGGAAGCTCAGCCAGTGCTCCTCTGCCCCCTTCCTGCCCTGGTCCCCTTTGGCTGGGATGCTTGCGGGCTCTGCTCCCTTGAGTGTTCTTCTATGGAAGCTCAGCCAGTGCTCCTCTGCCCCCTTCCTGCCCTGGTCCCCTTTGGCTGGGATGCTTGCGGGCTCTGCTCCCTTGAGTGTTCTTCTATGGAAGCTCAGCCAGTGCTCCTCTGCCCCCTTCCTGCCCTGGTCCCCTTTGGCTGGGATGCTTGCGGGCTCTGCTCCCTTGAGTGTTCTTCTATGGAAGCTCAGCCAGTGCTCCTCTGCCCCCTTCCTGCCCTGGTCCCCTTTGGCTGGGATGCTTGCGGGCTCTGCTCCCTTGAGTGTTCTTCTATGGAAGCTCAGCCAGTGCTCCTCTGCCCCCTTCCTGCCCTGGTCCCCTTTGGCTGGGATGCTTGCGGGCTCTGCTCCCTTGAGTGTTCTTCTATGGAAGCTCAGCCAGTGCTCCTCTGCCCCCTTCCTGCCCTGGTCCCCTTTGGCTGGGATGCTTGCGGGCTCTGCTCCCTTGAGTGTTCTTCTATGGAAGCTCAGCCAGTGCTCCTCTGCCCCCTTCCTGCCCTGGTCCCCTTTGGCTGGGATGCTTGCGGGCTCTGCTCCCTTGAGTGTTCTTCTATGGAAGCTCAGCCAGTGCTCCTCTGCCCCCTTCCTGCCCTGGTCCCCTTTGGCTGGGATGCTTGCGGGCTCTGCTCCCTTGAGTGTTCTTCTATGGAAGCTCAGCCAGTGCTCCTCTGCCCCCTTCCTGCCCTGGTCCCCTTTGGCTGGGATGCTTGCGGGCTCTGCTCCCTTGAGTGTTCTTCTATGGAAGCTCAGCCAGTGCTCCTCTGCCCCCTTCCTGCCCTGGTCCCCTTTGGCTGGGATGCTTGCGGGCTCTGCTCCCTTGAGTGTTCTTCTATGGAAGCTCAGCCAGTGCTCCTCTGCCCCCTTCCTGCCCTGGTCCCCTTTGGCTGGGATGCTTGCGGGCTCTGCTCCCTTGAGTGTTCTTCTATGGAAGCTCAGCCAGTGCTCCTCTGCCCCCTTCCTGCCCTGGTCCCCTTTGGCTGGGATGCTTGCGGGCTCTGCTCCCTTGAGTGTTCTTCTATGGAAGCTCAGCCAGTGCTCCTCTGCCCCCTTCCTGCCCTGGTCCCCTTTGGCTGGGATGCTTGCGGGCTCTGCTCCCTTGAGTGTTCTTCTATGGAAGCTCAGCCAGTGCTCCTCTGCCCCCTTCCTGCCCTGGTCCCCTTTGGCTGGGATGCTTGCGGGCTCTGCTCCCTTGAGTGTTCTTCTATGGAAGCTCAGCCAGTGCTCCTCTGCCCCCTTCCTGCCCTGGTCCCCTTTGGCTGGGATGCTTGCGGGCTCTGCTCCCTTGAGTGTTCTTCTATGGAAGCTCAGCCAGTGCTCCTCTGCCCCCTTCCTGCCCTGGTCCCCTTTGGCTGGGATGCTTGCGGGCTCTGCTCCCTTGAGTGTTCTTCTATGGAAGCTCAGCCAGTGCTCCTCTGCCCCCTTCCTGCCCTGGTCCCCTTTGGCTGGGATGCTTGCGGGCTCTGCTCCCTTGAGTGTTCTTCTATGGAAGCTCAGCCAGTGCTCCTCTGCCCCCTTCCTGCCCTGGTCCCCTTTGGCTGGGATGCTTGCGGGCTCTGCTCCCTTGAGTGTTCTTCTATGGAAGCTCAGCCAGTGCTCCTCTGCCCCCTTCCTGCCCTGGTCCCCTTTGGCTGGGATGCTTGCGGGCTCTGCTCCCTTGAGTGTTCTTCTATGGAAGCTCAGCCAGTGCTCCTCTGCCCCCTTCCTGCCCTGGTCCCCTTTGGCTGGGATGCTTGCGGGCTCTGCTCCCTTGAGTGTTCTTCTATGGAAGCTCAGCCAGTGCTCCTCTGCCCCCTTCCTGCCCTGGTCCCCTTTGGCTGGGATGCTTGCGGGCTCTGCTCCCTTGAGTGTTCTTCTATGGAAGCTCAGCCAGTGCTCCTCTGCCCCCTTCCTGCCCTGGTCCCCTTTGGCTGGGATGCTTGCGGGCTCTGCTCCCTTGAGTGTTCTTCTATGGAAGCTCAGCCAGTGCTCCTCTGCCCCCTTCCTGCCCTGGTCCCCTTTGGCTGGGATGCTTGCGGGCTCTGCTCCCTTGAGTGTTCTTCTATGGAAGCTCAGCCAGTGCTCCTCTGCCCCCTTCCTGCCCTGGTCCCCTTTGGCTGGGATGCTTGCGGGCTCTGCTCCCTTGAGTGTTCTTCTATGGAAGCTCAGCCAGTGCTCCTCTGCCCCCTTCCTGCCCTGGTCCCCTTTGGCTGGGATGCTTGCGGGCTCTGCTCCCTTGAGTGTTCTTCTATGGAAGCTCAGCCAGTGCTCCTCTGCCCCCTTCCTGCCCTGGTCCCCTTTGGCTGGGATGCTTGCGGGCTCTGCTCCCTTGAGTGTTCTTCTATGGAAGCTCAGCCAGTGCTCCTCTGCCCCCTTCCTGCCCTGGTCCCCTTTGGCTGGGATGCTTGCGGGCTCTGCTCCCTTGAGTGTTCTTCTATGGAAGCTCAGCCAGTGCTCCTCTGCCCCCTTCCTGCCCTGGTCCCCTTTGGCTGGGATGCTTGCGGGCTCTGCTCCCTTGAGTGTTCTTCTATGGAAGCTCAGCCAGTGCTCCTCTGCCCCCTTCCTGCCCTGGTCCCCTTTGGCTGGGATGCTTGCGGGCTCTGCTCCCTTGAGTGTTCTTCTATGGAAGCTCAGCCAGTGCTCCTCTGCCCCCTTCCTGCCCTGGTCCCCTTTGGCTGGGATGCTTGCGGGCTCTGCTCCCTTGAGTGTTCTTCTATGGAAGCTCAGCCAGTGCTCCTCTGCCCCCTTCCTGCCCTGGTCCCCTTTGGCTGGGATGCTTGCGGGCTCTGCTCCCTTGAGTGTTCTTCTATGGAAGCTCAGCCAGTGCTCCTCTGCCCCCTTCCTGCCCTGGTCCCCTTTGGCTGGGATGCTTGCGGGCTCTGCTCCCTTGAGTGTTCTTCTATGGAAGCTCAGCCAGTGCTCCTCTGCCCCCTTCCTGCCCTGGTCCCCTTTGGCTGGGATGCTTGCGGGCTCTGCTCCCTTGAGTGTTCTTCTATGGAAGCTCAGCCAGTGCTCCTCTGCCCCCTTCCTGCCCTGGTCCCCTTTGGCTGGGATGCTTGCGGGCTCTGCTCCCTTGAGTGTTCTTCTATGGAAGCTCAGCCAGTGCTCCTCTGCCCCCTTCCTGCCCTGGTCCCCTTTGGCTGGGATGCTTGCGGGCTCTGCTCCCTTGAGTGTTCTTCTATGGAAGCTCAGCCAGTGCTCCTCTGCCCCCTTCCTGCCCTGGTCCCCTTTGGCTGGGATGCTTGCGGGCTCTGCTCCCTTGAGTGTTCTTCTATGGAAGCTCAGCCAGTGCTCCTCTGCCCCCTTCCTGCCCTGGTCCCCTTTGGCTGGGATGCTTGCGGGCTCTGCTCCCTTGAGTGTTCTTCTATGGAAGCTCAGCCAGTGCTCCTCTGCCCCCTTCCTGCCCTGGTCCCCTTTGGCTGGGATGCTTGCGGGCTCTGCTCCCTTGAGTGTTCTTCTATGGAAGCTCAGCCAGTGCTCCTCTGCCCCCTTCCTGCCCTGGTCCCCTTTGGCTGGGATGCTTGCGGGCTCTGCTCCCTTGAGTGTTCTTCTATGGAAGCTCAGCCAGTGCTCCTCTGCCCCCTTCCTGCCCTGGTCCCCTTTGGCTGGGATGCTTGCGGGCTCTGCTCCCTTGAGTGTTCTTCTATGGAAGCTCAGCCAGTGCTCCTCTGCCCCCTTCCTGCCCTGGTCCCCTTTGGCTGGGATGCTTGCGGGCTCTGCTCCCTTGAGTGTTCTTCTATGGAAGCTCAGCCAGTGCTCCTCTGCCCCCTTCCTGCCCTGGTCCCCTTTGGCTGGGATGCTTGCGGGCTCTGCTCCCTTGAGTGTTCTTCTATGGAAGCTCAGCCAGTGCTCCTCTGCCCCCTTCCTGCCCTGGTCCCCTTTGGCTGGGATGCTTGCGGGCTCTGCTCCCTTGAGTGTTCTTCTATGGAAGCTCAGCCAGTGCTCCTCTGCCCCCTTCCTGCCCTGGTCCCCTTTGGCTGGGATGCTTGCGGGCTCTGCTCCCTTGAGTGTTCTTCTATGGAAGCTCAGCCAGTGCTCCTCTGCCCCCTTCCTGCCCTGGTCCCCTTTGGCTGGGATGCTTGCGGGCTCTGCTCCCTTGAGTGTTCTTCTATGGAAGCTCAGCCAGTGCTCCTCTGCCCCCTTCCTGCCCTGGTCCCCTTTGGCTGGGATGCTTGCGGGCTCTGCTCCCTTGAGTGTTCTTCTATGGAAGCTCAGCCAGTGCTCCTCTGCCCCCTTCCTGCCCTGGTCCCCTTTGGCTGGGATGCTTGCGGGCTCTGCTCCCTTGAGTGTTCTTCTATGGAAGCTCAGCCAGTGCTCCTCTGCCCCCTTCCTGCCCTGGTCCCCTTTGGCTGGGATGCTTGCGGGCTCTGCTCCCTTGAGTGTTCTTCTATGGAAGCTCAGCCAGTGCTCCTCTGCCCCCTTCCTGCCCTGGTCCCCTTTGGCTGGGATGCTTGCGGGCTCTGCTCCCTTGAGTGTTCTTCTATGGAAGCTCAGCCAGTGCTCCTCTGCCCCCTTCCTGCCCTGGTCCCCTTTGGCTGGGATGCTTGCGGGCTCTGCTCCCTTGAGTGTTCTTCTATGGAAGCTCAGCCAGTGCTCCTCTGCCCCCTTCCTGCCCTGGTCCCCTTTGGCTGGGATGCTTGCGGGCTCTGCTCCCTTGAGTGTTCTTCTATGGAAGCTCAGCCAGTGCTCCTCTGCCCCCTTCCTGCCCTGGTCCCCTTTGGCTGGGATGCTTGCGGGCTCTGCTCCCTTGAGTGTTCTTCTATGGAAGCTCAGCCAGTGCTCCTCTGCCCCCTTCCTGCCCTGGTCCCCTTTGGCTGGGATGCTTGCGGGCTCTGCTCCCTTGAGTGTTCTTCTATGGAAGCTCAGCCAGTGCTCCTCTGCCCCCTTCCTGCCCTGGTCCCCTTTGGCTGGGATGCTTGCGGGCTCTGCTCCCTTGAGTGTTCTTCTATGGAAGCTCAGCCAGTGCTCCTCTGCCCCCTTCCTGCCCTGGTCCCCTTTGGCTGGGATGCTTGCGGGCTCTGCTCCCTTGAGTGTTCTTCTATGGAAGCTCAGCCAGTGCTCCTCTGCCCCCTTCCTGCCCTGGTCCCCTTTGGCTGGGATGCTTGCGGGCTCTGCTCCCTTGAGTGTTCTTCTATGGAAGCTCAGCCAGTGCTCCTCTGCCCCCTTCCTGCCCTGGTCCCCTTTGGCTGGGATGCTTGCGGGCTCTGCTCCCTTGAGTGTTCTTCTATGGAAGCTCAGCCAGTGCTCCTCTGCCCCCTTCCTGCCCTGGTCCCCTTTGGCTGGGATGCTTGCGGGCTCTGCTCCCTTGAGTGTTCTTCTATGGAAGCTCAGCCAGTGCTCCTCTGCCCCCTTCCTGCCCTGGTCCCCTTTGGCTGGGATGCTTGCGGGCTCTGCTCCCTTGAGTGTTCTTCTATGGAAGCTCAGCCAGTGCTCCTCTGCCCCCTTCCTGCCCTGGTCCCCTTTGGCTGGGATGCTTGCGGGCTCTGCTCCCTTGAGTGTTCTTCTATGGAAGCTCAGCCAGTGCTCCTCTGCCCCCTTCCTGCCCTGGTCCCCTTTGGCTGGGATGCTTGCGGGCTCTGCTCCCTTGAGTGTTCTTCTATGGAAGCTCAGCCAGTGCTCCTCTGCCCCCTTCCTGCCCTGGTCCCCTTTGGCTGGGATGCTTGCGGGCTCTGCTCCCTTGAGTGTTCTTCTATGGAAGCTCAGCCAGTGCTCCTCTGCCCCCTTCCTGCCCTGGTCCCCTTTGGCTGGGATGCTTGCGGGCTCTGCTCCCTTGAGTGTTCTTCTATGGAAGCTCAGCCAGTGCTCCTCTGCCCCCTTCCTGCCCTGGTCCCCTTTGGCTGGGATGCTTGCGGGCTCTGCTCCCTTGAGTGTTCTTCTATGGAAGCTCAGCCAGTGCTCCTCTGCCCCCTTCCTGCCCTGGTCCCCTTTGGCTGGGATGCTTGCGGGCTCTGCTCCCTTGAGTGTTCTTCTATGGAAGCTCAGCCAGTGCTCCTCTGCCCCCTTCCTGCCCTGGTCCCCTTTGGCTGGGATGCTTGCGGGCTCTGCTCCCTTGAGTGTTCTTCTATGGAAGCTCAGCCAGTGCTCCTCTGCCCCCTTCCTGCCCTGGTCCCCTTTGGCTGGGATGCTTGCGGGCTCTGCTCCCTTGAGTGTTCTTCTATGGAAGCTCAGCCAGTGCTCCTCTGCCCCCTTCCTGCCCTGGTCCCCTTTGGCTGGGATGCTTGCGGGCTCTGCTCCCTTGAGTGTTCTTCTATGGAAGCTCAGCCAGTGCTCCTCTGCCCCCTTCCTGCCCTGGTCCCCTTTGGCTGGGATGCTTGCGGGCTCTGCTCCCTTGAGTGTTCTTCTATGGAAGCTCAGCCAGTGCTCCTCTGCCCCCTTCCTGCCCTGGTCCCCTTTGGCTGGGATGCTTGCGGGCTCTGCTCCCTTGAGTGTTCTTCTATGGAAGCTCAGCCAGTGCTCCTCTGCCCCCTTCCTGCCCTGGTCCCCTTTGGCTGGGATGCTTGCGGGCTCTGCTCCCTTGAGTGTTCTTCTATGGAAGCTCAGCCAGTGCTCCTCTGCCCCCTTCCTGCCCTGGTCCCCTTTGGCTGGGATGCTTGCGGGCTCTGCTCCCTTGAGTGTTCTTCTATGGAAGCTCAGCCAGTGCTCCTCTGCCCCCTTCCTGCCCTGGTCCCCTTTGGCTGGGATGCTTGCGGGCTCTGCTCCCTTGAGTGTTCTTCTATGGAAGCTCAGCCAGTGCTCCTCTGCCCCCTTCCTGCCCTGGTCCCCTTTGGCTGGGATGCTTGCGGGCTCTGCTCCCTTGAGTGTTCTTCTATGGAAGCTCAGCCAGTGCTCCTCTGCCCCCTTCCTGCCCTGGTCCCCTTTGGCTGGGATGCTTGCGGGCTCTGCTCCCTTGAGTGTTCTTCTATGGAAGCTCAGCCAGTGCTCCTCTGCCCCCTTCCTGCCCTGGTCCCCTTTGGCTGGGATGCTTGCGGGCTCTGCTCCCTTGAGTGTTCTTCTATGGAAGCTCAGCCAGTGCTCCTCTGCCCCCTTCCTGCCCTGGTCCCCTTTGGCTGGGATGCTTGCGGGCTCTGCTCCCTTGAGTGTTCTTCTATGGAAGCTCAGCCAGTGCTCCTCTGCCCCCTTCCTGCCCTGGTCCCCTTTGGCTGGGATGCTTGCGGGCTCTGCTCCCTTGAGTGTTCTTCTATGGAAGCTCAGCCAGTGCTCCTCTGCCCCCTTCCTGCCCTGGTCCCCTTTGGCTGGGATGCTTGCGGGCTCTGCTCCCTTGAGTGTTCTTCTATGGAAGCTCAGCCAGTGCTCCTCTGCCCCCTTCCTGCCCTGGTCCCCTTTGGCTGGGATGCTTGCGGGCTCTGCTCCCTTGAGTGTTCTTCTATGGAAGCTCAGCCAGTGCTCCTCTGCCCCCTTCCTGCCCTGGTCCCCTTTGGCTGGGATGCTTGCGGGCTCTGCTCCCTTGAGTGTTCTTCTATGGAAGCTCAGCCAGTGCTCCTCTGCCCCCTTCCTGCCCTGGTCCCCTTTGGCTGGGATGCTTGCGGGCTCTGCTCCCTTGAGTGTTCTTCTATGGAAGCTCAGCCAGTGCTCCTCTGCCCCCTTCCTGCCCTGGTCCCCTTTGGCTGGGATGCTTGCGGGCTCTGCTCCCTTGAGTGTTCTTCTATGGAAGCTCAGCCAGTGCTCCTCTGCCCCCTTCCTGCCCTGGTCCCCTTTGGCTGGGATGCTTGCGGGCTCTGCTCCCTTGAGTGTTCTTCTATGGAAGCTCAGCCAGTGCTCCTCTGCCCCCTTCCTGCCCTGGTCCCCTTTGGCTGGGATGCTTGCGGGCTCTGCTCCCTTGAGTGTTCTTCTATGGAAGCTCAGCCAGTGCTCCTCTGCCCCCTTCCTGCCCTGGTCCCCTTTGGCTGGGATGCTTGCGGGCTCTGCTCCCTTGAGTGTTCTTCTATGGAAGCTCAGCCAGTGCTCCTCTGCCCCCTTCCTGCCCTGGTCCCCTTTGGCTGGGATGCTTGCGGGCTCTGCTCCCTTGAGTGTTCTTCTATGGAAGCTCAGCCAGTGCTCCTCTGCCCCCTTCCTGCCCTGGTCCCCTTTGGCTGGGATGCTTGCGGGCTCTGCTCCCTTGAGTGTTCTTCTATGGAAGCTCAGCCAGTGCTCCTCTGCCCCCTTCCTGCCCTGGTCCCCTTTGGCTGGGATGCTTGCGGGCTCTGCTCCCTTGAGTGTTCTTCTATGGAAGCTCAGCCAGTGCTCCTCTGCCCCCTTCCTGCCCTGGTCCCCTTTGGCTGGGATGCTTGCGGGCTCTGCTCCCTTGAGTGTTCTTCTATGGAAGCTCAGCCAGTGCTCCTCTGCCCCCTTCCTGCCCTGGTCCCCTTTGGCTGGGATGCTTGCGGGCTCTGCTCCCTTGAGTGTTCTTCTATGGAAGCTCAGCCAGTGCTCCTCTGCCCCCTTCCTGCCCTGGTCCCCTTTGGCTGGGATGCTTGCGGGCTCTGCTCCCTTGAGTGTTCTTCTATGGAAGCTCAGCCAGTGCTCCTCTGCCCCCTTCCTGCCCTGGTCCCCTTTGGCTGGGATGCTTGCGGGCTCTGCTCCCTTGAGTGTTCTTCTATGGAAGCTCAGCCAGTGCTCCTCTGCCCCCTTCCTGCCCTGGTCCCCTTTGGCTGGGATGCTTGCGGGCTCTGCTCCCTTGAGTGTTCTTCTATGGAAGCTCAGCCAGTGCTCCTCTGCCCCCTTCCTGCCCTGGTCCCCTTTGGCTGGGATGCTTGCGGGCTCTGCTCCCTTGAGTGTTCTTCTATGGAAGCTCAGCCAGTGCTCCTCTGCCCCCTTCCTGCCCTGGTCCCCTTTGGCTGGGATGCTTGCGGGCTCTGCTCCCTTGAGTGTTCTTCTATGGAAGCTCAGCCAGTGCTCCTCTGCCCCCTTCCTGCCCTGGTCCCCTTTGGCTGGGATGCTTGCGGGCTCTGCTCCCTTGAGTGTTCTTCTATGGAAGCTCAGCCAGTGCTCCTCTGCCCCCTTCCTGCCCTGGTCCCCTTTGGCTGGGATGCTTGCGGGCTCTGCTCCCTTGAGTGTTCTTCTATGGAAGCTCAGCCAGTGCTCCTCTGCCCCCTTCCTGCCCTGGTCCCCTTTGGCTGGGATGCTTGCGGGCTCTGCTCCCTTGAGTGTTCTTCTATGGAAGCTCAGCCAGTGCTCCTCTGCCCCCTTCCTGCCCTGGTCCCCTTTGGCTGGGATGCTTGCGGGCTCTGCTCCCTTGAGTGTTCTTCTATGGAAGCTCAGCCAGTGCTCCTCTGCCCCCTTCCTGCCCTGGTCCCCTTTGGCTGGGATGCTTGCGGGCTCTGCTCCCTTGAGTGTTCTTCTATGGAAGCTCAGCCAGTGCTCCTCTGCCCCCTTCCTGCCCTGGTCCCCTTTGGCTGGGATGCTTGCGGGCTCTGCTCCCTTGAGTGTTCTTCTATGGAAGCTCAGCCAGTGCTCCTCTGCCCCCTTCCTGCCCTGGTCCCCTTTGGCTGGGATGCTTGCGGGCTCTGCTCCCTTGAGTGTTCTTCTATGGAAGCTCAGCCAGTGCTCCTCTGCCCCCTTCCTGCCCTGGTCCCCTTTGGCTGGGATGCTTGCGGGCTCTGCTCCCTTGAGTGTTCTTCTATGGAAGCTCAGCCAGTGCTCCTCTGCCCCCTTCCTGCCCTGGTCCCCTTTGGCTGGGATGCTTGCGGGCTCTGCTCCCTTGAGTGTTCTTCTATGGAAGCTCAGCCAGTGCTCCTCTGCCCCCTTCCTGCCCTGGTCCCCTTTGGCTGGGATGCTTGCGGGCTCTGCTCCCTTGAGTGTTCTTCTATGGAAGCTCAGCCAGTGCTCCTCTGCCCCCTTCCTGCCCTGGTCCCCTTTGGCTGGGATGCTTGCGGGCTCTGCTCCCTTGAGTGTTCTTCTATGGAAGCTCAGCCAGTGCTCCTCTGCCCCCTTCCTGCCCTGGTCCCCTTTGGCTGGGATGCTTGCGGGCTCTGCTCCCTTGAGTGTTCTTCTATGGAAGCTCAGCCAGTGCTCCTCTGCCCCCTTCCTGCCCTGGTCCCCTTTGGCTGGGATGCTTGCGGGCTCTGCTCCCTTGAGTGTTCTTCTATGGAAGCTCAGCCAGTGCTCCTCTGCCCCCTTCCTGCCCTGGTCCCCTTTGGCTGGGATGCTTGCGGGCTCTGCTCCCTTGAGTGTTCTTCTATGGAAGCTCAGCCAGTGCTCCTCTGCCCCCTTCCTGCCCTGGTCCCCTTTGGCTGGGATGCTTGCGGGCTCTGCTCCCTTGAGTGTTCTTCTATGGAAGCTCAGCCAGTGCTCCTCTGCCCCCTTCCTGCCCTGGTCCCCTTTGGCTGGGATGCTTGCGGGCTCTGCTCCCTTGAGTGTTCTTCTATGGAAGCTCAGCCAGTGCTCCTCTGCCCCCTTCCTGCCCTGGTCCCCTTTGGCTGGGATGCTTGCGGGCTCTGCTCCCTTGAGTGTTCTTCTATGGAAGCTCAGCCAGTGCTCCTCTGCCCCCTTCCTGCCCTGGTCCCCTTTGGCTGGGATGCTTGCGGGCTCTGCTCCCTTGAGTGTTCTTCTATGGAAGCTCAGCCAGTGCTCCTCTGCCCCCTTCCTGCCCTGGTCCCCTTTGGCTGGGATGCTTGCGGGCTCTGCTCCCTTGAGTGTTCTTCTATGGAAGCTCAGCCAGTGCTCCTCTGCCCCCTTCCTGCCCTGGTCCCCTTTGGCTGGGATGCTTGCGGGCTCTGCTCCCTTGAGTGTTCTTCTATGGAAGCTCAGCCAGTGCTCCTCTGCCCCCTTCCTGCCCTGGTCCCCTTTGGCTGGGATGCTTGCGGGCTCTGCTCCCTTGAGTGTTCTTCTATGGAAGCTCAGCCAGTGCTCCTCTGCCCCCTTCCTGCCCTGGTCCCCTTTGGCTGGGATGCTTGCGGGCTCTGCTCCCTTGAGTGTTCTTCTATGGAAGCTCAGCCAGTGCTCCTCTGCCCCCTTCCTGCCCTGGTCCCCTTTGGCTGGGATGCTTGCGGGCTCTGCTCCCTTGAGTGTTCTTCTATGGAAGCTCAGCCAGTGCTCCTCTGCCCCCTTCCTGCCCTGGTCCCCTTTGGCTGGGATGCTTGCGGGCTCTGCTCCCTTGAGTGTTCTTCTATGGAAGCTCAGCCAGTGCTCCTCTGCCCCCTTCCTGCCCTGGTCCCCTTTGGCTGGGATGCTTGCGGGCTCTGCTCCCTTGAGTGTTCTTCTATGGAAGCTCAGCCAGTGCTCCTCTGCCCCCTTCCTGCCCTGGTCCCCTTTGGCTGGGATGCTTGCGGGCTCTGCTCCCTTGAGTGTTCTTCTATGGAAGCTCAGCCAGTGCTCCTCTGCCCCCTTCCTGCCCTGGTCCCCTTTGGCTGGGATGCTTGCGGGCTCTGCTCCCTTGAGTGTTCTTCTATGGAAGCTCAGCCAGTGCTCCTCTGCCCCCTTCCTGCCCTGGTCCCCTTTGGCTGGGATGCTTGCGGGCTCTGCTCCCTTGAGTGTTCTTCTATGGAAGCTCAGCCAGTGCTCCTCTGCCCCCTTCCTGCCCTGGTCCCCTTTGGCTGGGATGCTTGCGGGCTCTGCTCCCTTGAGTGTTCTTCTATGGAAGCTCAGCCAGTGCTCCTCTGCCCCCTTCCTGCCCTGGTCCCCTTTGGCTGGGATGCTTGCGGGCTCTGCTCCCTTGAGTGTTCTTCTATGGAAGCTCAGCCAGTGCTCCTCTGCCCCCTTCCTGCCCTGGTCCCCTTTGGCTGGGATGCTTGCGGGCTCTGCTCCCTTGAGTGTTCTTCTATGGAAGCTCAGCCAGTGCTCCTCTGCCCCCTTCCTGCCCTGGTCCCCTTTGGCTGGGATGCTTGCGGGCTCTGCTCCCTTGAGTGTTCTTCTATGGAAGCTCAGCCAGTGCTCCTCTGCCCCCTTCCTGCCCTGGTCCCCTTTGGCTGGGATGCTTGCGGGCTCTGCTCCCTTGAGTGTTCTTCTATGGAAGCTCAGCCAGTGCTCCTCTGCCCCCTTCCTGCCCTGGTCCCCTTTGGCTGGGATGCTTGCGGGCTCTGCTCCCTTGAGTGTTCTTCTATGGAAGCTCAGCCAGTGCTCCTCTGCCCCCTTCCTGCCCTGGTCCCCTTTGGCTGGGATGCTTGCGGGCTCTGCTCCCTTGAGTGTTCTTCTATGGAAGCTCAGCCAGTGCTCCTCTGCCCCCTTCCTGCCCTGGTCCCCTTTGGCTGGGATGCTTGCGGGCTCTGCTCCCTTGAGTGTTCTTCTATGGAAGCTCAGCCAGTGCTCCTCTGCCCCCTTCCTGCCCTGGTCCCCTTTGGCTGGGATGCTTGCGGGCTCTGCTCCCTTGAGTGTTCTTCTATGGAAGCTCAGCCAGTGCTCCTCTGCCCCCTTCCTGCCCTGGTCCCCTTTGGCTGGGATGCTTGCGGGCTCTGCTCCCTTGAGTGTTCTTCTATGGAAGCTCAGCCAGTGCTCCTCTGCCCCCTTCCTGCCCTGGTCCCCTTTGGCTGGGATGCTTGCGGGCTCTGCTCCCTTGAGTGTTCTTCTATGGAAGCTCAGCCAGTGCTCCTCTGCCCCCTTCCTGCCCTGGTCCCCTTTGGCTGGGATGCTTGCGGGCTCTGCTCCCTTGAGTGTTCTTCTATGGAAGCTCAGCCAGTGCTCCTCTGCCCCCTTCCTGCCCTGGTCCCCTTTGGCTGGGATGCTTGCGGGCTCTGCTCCCTTGAGTGTTCTTCTATGGAAGCTCAGCCAGTGCTCCTCTGCCCCCTTCCTGCCCTGGTCCCCTTTGGCTGGGATGCTTGCGGGCTCTGCTCCCTTGAGTGTTCTTCTATGGAAGCTCAGCCAGTGCTCCTCTGCCCCCTTCCTGCCCTGGTCCCCTTTGGCTGGGATGCTTGCGGGCTCTGCTCCCTTGAGTGTTCTTCTATGGAAGCTCAGCCAGTGCTCCTCTGCCCCCTTCCTGCCCTGGTCCCCTTTGGCTGGGATGCTTGCGGGCTCTGCTCCCTTGAGTGTTCTTCTATGGAAGCTCAGCCAGTGCTCCTCTGCCCCCTTCCTGCCCTGGTCCCCTTTGGCTGGGATGCTTGCGGGCTCTGCTCCCTTGAGTGTTCTTCTATGGAAGCTCAGCCAGTGCTCCTCTGCCCCCTTCCTGCCCTGGTCCCCTTTGGCTGGGATGCTTGCGGGCTCTGCTCCCTTGAGTGTTCTTCTATGGAAGCTCAGCCAGTGCTCCTCTGCCCCCTTCCTGCCCTGGTCCCCTTTGGCTGGGATGCTTGCGGGCTCTGCTCCCTTGAGTGTTCTTCTATGGAAGCTCAGCCAGTGCTCCTCTGCCCCCTTCCTGCCCTGGTCCCCTTTGGCTGGGATGCTTGCGGGCTCTGCTCCCTTGAGTGTTCTTCTATGGAAGCTCAGCCAGTGCTCCTCTGCCCCCTTCCTGCCCTGGTCCCCTTTGGCTGGGATGCTTGCGGGCTCTGCTCCCTTGAGTGTTCTTCTATGGAAGCTCAGCCAGTGCTCCTCTGCCCCCTTCCTGCCCTGGTCCCCTTTGGCTGGGATGCTTGCGGGCTCTGCTCCCTTGAGTGTTCTTCTATGGAAGCTCAGCCAGTGCTCCTCTGCCCCCTTCCTGCCCTGGTCCCCTTTGGCTGGGATGCTTGCGGGCTCTGCTCCCTTGAGTGTTCTTCTATGGAAGCTCAGCCAGTGCTCCTCTGCCCCCTTCCTGCCCTGGTCCCCTTTGGCTGGGATGCTTGCGGGCTCTGCTCCCTTGAGTGTTCTTCTATGGAAGCTCAGCCAGTGCTCCTCTGCCCCCTTCCTGCCCTGGTCCCCTTTGGCTGGGATGCTTGCGGGCTCTGCTCCCTTGAGTGTTCTTCTATGGAAGCTCAGCCAGTGCTCCTCTGCCCCCTTCCTGCCCTGGTCCCCTTTGGCTGGGATGCTTGCGGGCTCTGCTCCCTTGAGTGTTCTTCTATGGAAGCTCAGCCAGTGCTCCTCTGCCCCCTTCCTGCCCTGGTCCCCTTTGGCTGGGATGCTTGCGGGCTCTGCTCCCTTGAGTGTTCTTCTATGGAAGCTCAGCCAGTGCTCCTCTGCCCCCTTCCTGCCCTGGTCCCCTTTGGCTGGGATGCTTGCGGGCTCTGCTCCCTTGAGTGTTCTTCTATGGAAGCTCAGCCAGTGCTCCTCTGCCCCCTTCCTGCCCTGGTCCCCTTTGGCTGGGATGCTTGCGGGCTCTGCTCCCTTGAGTGTTCTTCTATGGAAGCTCAGCCAGTGCTCCTCTGCCCCCTTCCTGCCCTGGTCCCCTTTGGCTGGGATGCTTGCGGGCTCTGCTCCCTTGAGTGTTCTTCTATGGAAGCTCAGCCAGTGCTCCTCTGCCCCCTTCCTGCCCTGGTCCCCTTTGGCTGGGATGCTTGCGGGCTCTGCTCCCTTGAGTGTTCTTCTATGGAAGCTCAGCCAGTGCTCCTCTGCCCCCTTCCTGCCCTGGTCCCCTTTGGCTGGGATGCTTGCGGGCTCTGCTCCCTTGAGTGTTCTTCTATGGAAGCTCAGCCAGTGCTCCTCTGCCCCCTTCCTGCCCTGGTCCCCTTTGGCTGGGATGCTTGCGGGCTCTGCTCCCTTGAGTGTTCTTCTATGGAAGCTCAGCCAGTGCTCCTCTGCCCCCTTCCTGCCCTGGTCCCCTTTGGCTGGGATGCTTGCGGGCTCTGCTCCCTTGAGTGTTCTTCTATGGAAGCTCAGCCAGTGCTCCTCTGCCCCCTTCCTGCCCTGGTCCCCTTTGGCTGGGATGCTTGCGGGCTCTGCTCCCTTGAGTGTTCTTCTATGGAAGCTCAGCCAGTGCTCCTCTGCCCCCTTCCTGCCCTGGTCCCCTTTGGCTGGGATGCTTGCGGGCTCTGCTCCCTTGAGTGTTCTTCTATGGAAGCTCAGCCAGTGCTCCTCTGCCCCCTTCCTGCCCTGGTCCCCTTTGGCTGGGATGCTTGCGGGCTCTGCTCCCTTGAGTGTTCTTCTATGGAAGCTCAGCCAGTGCTCCTCTGCCCCCTTCCTGCCCTGGTCCCCTTTGGCTGGGATGCTTGCGGGCTCTGCTCCCTTGAGTGTTCTTCTATGGAAGCTCAGCCAGTGCTCCTCTGCCCCCTTCCTGCCCTGGTCCCCTTTGGCTGGGATGCTTGCGGGCTCTGCTCCCTTGAGTGTTCTTCTATGGAAGCTCAGCCAGTGCTCCTCTGCCCCCTTCCTGCCCTGGTCCCCTTTGGCTGGGATGCTTGCGGGCTCTGCTCCCTTGAGTGTTCTTCTATGGAAGCTCAGCCAGTGCTCCTCTGCCCCCTTCCTGCCCTGGTCCCCTTTGGCTGGGATGCTTGCGGGCTCTGCTCCCTTGAGTGTTCTTCTATGGAAGCTCAGCCAGTGCTCCTCTGCCCCCTTCCTGCCCTGGTCCCCTTTGGCTGGGATGCTTGCGGGCTCTGCTCCCTTGAGTGTTCTTCTATGGAAGCTCAGCCAGTGCTCCTCTGCCCCCTTCCTGCCCTGGTCCCCTTTGGCTGGGATGCTTGCGGGCTCTGCTCCCTTGAGTGTTCTTCTATGGAAGCTCAGCCAGTGCTCCTCTGCCCCCTTCCTGCCCTGGTCCCCTTTGGCTGGGATGCTTGCGGGCTCTGCTCCCTTGAGTGTTCTTCTATGGAAGCTCAGCCAGTGCTCCTCTGCCCCCTTCCTGCCCTGGTCCCCTTTGGCTGGGATGCTTGCGGGCTCTGCTCCCTTGAGTGTTCTTCTATGGAAGCTCAGCCAGTGCTCCTCTGCCCCCTTCCTGCCCTGGTCCCCTTTGGCTGGGATGCTTGCGGGCTCTGCTCCCTTGAGTGTTCTTCTATGGAAGCTCAGCCAGTGCTCCTCTGCCCCCTTCCTGCCCTGGTCCCCTTTGGCTGGGATGCTTGCGGGCTCTGCTCCCTTGAGTGTTCTTCTATGGAAGCTCAGCCAGTGCTCCTCTGCCCCCTTCCTGCCCTGGTCCCCTTTGGCTGGGATGCTTGCGGGCTCTGCTCCCTTGAGTGTTCTTCTATGGAAGCTCAGCCAGTGCTCCTCTGCCCCCTTCCTGCCCTGGTCCCCTTTGGCTGGGATGCTTGCGGGCTCTGCTCCCTTGAGTGTTCTTCTATGGAAGCTCAGCCAGTGCTCCTCTGCCCCCTTCCTGCCCTGGTCCCCTTTGGCTGGGATGCTTGCGGGCTCTGCTCCCTTGAGTGTTCTTCTATGGAAGCTCAGCCAGTGCTCCTCTGCCCCCTTCCTGCCCTGGTCCCCTTTGGCTGGGATGCTTGCGGGCTCTGCTCCCTTGAGTGTTCTTCTATGGAAGCTCAGCCAGTGCTCCTCTGCCCCCTTCCTGCCCTGGTCCCCTTTGGCTGGGATGCTTGCGGGCTCTGCTCCCTTGAGTGTTCTTCTATGGAAGCTCAGCCAGTGCTCCTCTGCCCCCTTCCTGCCCTGGTCCCCTTTGGCTGGGATGCTTGCGGGCTCTGCTCCCTTGAGTGTTCTTCTATGGAAGCTCAGCCAGTGCTCCTCTGCCCCCTTCCTGCCCTGGTCCCCTTTGGCTGGGATGCTTGCGGGCTCTGCTCCCTTGAGTGTTCTTCTATGGAAGCTCAGCCAGTGCTCCTCTGCCCCCTTCCTGCCCTGGTCCCCTTTGGCTGGGATGCTTGCGGGCTCTGCTCCCTTGAGTGTTCTTCTATGGAAGCTCAGCCAGTGCTCCTCTGCCCCCTTCCTGCCCTGGTCCCCTTTGGCTGGGATGCTTGCGGGCTCTGCTCCCTTGAGTGTTCTTCTATGGAAGCTCAGCCAGTGCTCCTCTGCCCCCTTCCTGCCCTGGTCCCCTTTGGCTGGGATGCTTGCGGGCTCTGCTCCCTTGAGTGTTCTTCTATGGAAGCTCAGCCAGTGCTCCTCTGCCCCCTTCCTGCCCTGGTCCCCTTTGGCTGGGATGCTTGCGGGCTCTGCTCCCTTGAGTGTTCTTCTATGGAAGCTCAGCCAGTGCTCCTCTGCCCCCTTCCTGCCCTGGTCCCCTTTGGCTGGGATGCTTGCGGGCTCTGCTCCCTTGAGTGTTCTTCTATGGAAGCTCAGCCAGTGCTCCTCTGCCCCCTTCCTGCCCTGGTCCCCTTTGGCTGGGATGCTTGCGGGCTCTGCTCCCTTGAGTGTTCTTCTATGGAAGCTCAGCCAGTGCTCCTCTGCCCCCTTCCTGCCCTGGTCCCCTTTGGCTGGGATGCTTGCGGGCTCTGCTCCCTTGAGTGTTCTTCTATGGAAGCTCAGCCAGTGCTCCTCTGCCCCCTTCCTGCCCTGGTCCCCTTTGGCTGGGATGCTTGCGGGCTCTGCTCCCTTGAGTGTTCTTCTATGGAAGCTCAGCCAGTGCTCCTCTGCCCCCTTCCTGCCCTGGTCCCCTTTGGCTGGGATGCTTGCGGGCTCTGCTCCCTTGAGTGTTCTTCTATGGAAGCTCAGCCAGTGCTCCTCTGCCCCCTTCCTGCCCTGGTCCCCTTTGGCTGGGATGCTTGCGGGCTCTGCTCCCTTGAGTGTTCTTCTATGGAAGCTCAGCCAGTGCTCCTCTGCCCCCTTCCTGCCCTGGTCCCCTTTGGCTGGGATGCTTGCGGGCTCTGCTCCCTTGAGTGTTCTTCTATGGAAGCTCAGCCAGTGCTCCTCTGCCCCCTTCCTGCCCTGGTCCCCTTTGGCTGGGATGCTTGCGGGCTCTGCTCCCTTGAGTGTTCTTCTATGGAAGCTCAGCCAGTGCTCCTCTGCCCCCTTCCTGCCCTGGTCCCCTTTGGCTGGGATGCTTGCGGGCTCTGCTCCCTTGAGTGTTCTTCTATGGAAGCTCAGCCAGTGCTCCTCTGCCCCCTTCCTGCCCTGGTCCCCTTTGGCTGGGATGCTTGCGGGCTCTGCTCCCTTGAGTGTTCTTCTATGGAAGCTCAGCCAGTGCTCCTCTGCCCCCTTCCTGCCCTGGTCCCCTTTGGCTGGGATGCTTGCGGGCTCTGCTCCCTTGAGTGTTCTTCTATGGAAGCTCAGCCAGTGCTCCTCTGCCCCCTTCCTGCCCTGGTCCCCTTTGGCTGGGATGCTTGCGGGCTCTGCTCCCTTGAGTGTTCTTCTATGGAAGCTCAGCCAGTGCTCCTCTGCCCCCTTCCTGCCCTGGTCCCCTTTGGCTGGGATGCTTGCGGGCTCTGCTCCCTTGAGTGTTCTTCTATGGAAGCTCAGCCAGTGCTCCTCTGCCCCCTTCCTGCCCTGGTCCCCTTTGGCTGGGATGCTTGCGGGCTCTGCTCCCTTGAGTGTTCTTCTATGGAAGCTCAGCCAGTGCTCCTCTGCCCCCTTCCTGCCCTGGTCCCCTTTGGCTGGGATGCTTGCGGGCTCTGCTCCCTTGAGTGTTCTTCTATGGAAGCTCAGCCAGTGCTCCTCTGCCCCCTTCCTGCCCTGGTCCCCTTTGGCTGGGATGCTTGCGGGCTCTGCTCCCTTGAGTGTTCTTCTATGGAAGCTCAGCCAGTGCTCCTCTGCCCCCTTCCTGCCCTGGTCCCCTTTGGCTGGGATGCTTGCGGGCTCTGCTCCCTTGAGTGTTCTTCTATGGAAGCTCAGCCAGTGCTCCTCTGCCCCCTTCCTGCCCTGGTCCCCTTTGGCTGGGATGCTTGCGGGCTCTGCTCCCTTGAGTGTTCTTCTATGGAAGCTCAGCCAGTGCTCCTCTGCCCCCTTCCTGCCCTGGTCCCCTTTGGCTGGGATGCTTGCGGGCTCTGCTCCCTTGAGTGTTCTTCTATGGAAGCTCAGCCAGTGCTCCTCTGCCCCCTTCCTGCCCTGGTCCCCTTTGGCTGGGATGCTTGCGGGCTCTGCTCCCTTGAGTGTTCTTCTATGGAAGCTCAGCCAGTGCTCCTCTGCCCCCTTCCTGCCCTGGTCCCCTTTGGCTGGGATGCTTGCGGGCTCTGCTCCCTTGAGTGTTCTTCTATGGAAGCTCAGCCAGTGCTCCTCTGCCCCCTTCCTGCCCTGGTCCCCTTTGGCTGGGATGCTTGCGGGCTCTGCTCCCTTGAGTGTTCTTCTATGGAAGCTCAGCCAGTGCTCCTCTGCCCCCTTCCTGCCCTGGTCCCCTTTGGCTGGGATGCTTGCGGGCTCTGCTCCCTTGAGTGTTCTTCTATGGAAGCTCAGCCAGTGCTCCTCTGCCCCCTTCCTGCCCTGGTCCCCTTTGGCTGGGATGCTTGCGGGCTCTGCTCCCTTGAGTGTTCTTCTATGGAAGCTCAGCCAGTGCTCCTCTGCCCCCTTCCTGCCCTGGTCCCCTTTGGCTGGGATGCTTGCGGGCTCTGCTCCCTTGAGTGTTCTTCTATGGAAGCTCAGCCAGTGCTCCTCTGCCCCCTTCCTGCCCTGGTCCCCTTTGGCTGGGATGCTTGCGGGCTCTGCTCCCTTGAGTGTTCTTCTATGGAAGCTCAGCCAGTGCTCCTCTGCCCCCTTCCTGCCCTGGTCCCCTTTGGCTGGGATGCTTGCGGGCTCTGCTCCCTTGAGTGTTCTTCTATGGAAGCTCAGCCAGTGCTCCTCTGCCCCCTTCCTGCCCTGGTCCCCTTTGGCTGGGATGCTTGCGGGCTCTGCTCCCTTGAGTGTTCTTCTATGGAAGCTCAGCCAGTGCTCCTCTGCCCCCTTCCTGCCCTGGTCCCCTTTGGCTGGGATGCTTGCGGGCTCTGCTCCCTTGAGTGTTCTTCTATGGAAGCTCAGCCAGTGCTCCTCTGCCCCCTTCCTGCCCTGGTCCCCTTTGGCTGGGATGCTTGCGGGCTCTGCTCCCTTGAGTGTTCTTCTATGGAAGCTCAGCCAGTGCTCCTCTGCCCCCTTCCTGCCCTGGTCCCCTTTGGCTGGGATGCTTGCGGGCTCTGCTCCCTTGAGTGTTCTTCTATGGAAGCTCAGCCAGTGCTCCTCTGCCCCCTTCCTGCCCTGGTCCCCTTTGGCTGGGATGCTTGCGGGCTCTGCTCCCTTGAGTGTTCTTCTATGGAAGCTCAGCCAGTGCTCCTCTGCCCCCTTCCTGCCCTGGTCCCCTTTGGCTGGGATGCTTGCGGGCTCTGCTCCCTTGAGTGTTCTTCTATGGAAGCTCAGCCAGTGCTCCTCTGCCCCCTTCCTGCCCTGGTCCCCTTTGGCTGGGATGCTTGCGGGCTCTGCTCCCTTGAGTGTTCTTCTATGGAAGCTCAGCCAGTGCTCCTCTGCCCCCTTCCTGCCCTGGTCCCCTTTGGCTGGGATGCTTGCGGGCTCTGCTCCCTTGAGTGTTCTTCTATGGAAGCTCAGCCAGTGCTCCTCTGCCCCCTTCCTGCCCTGGTCCCCTTTGGCTGGGATGCTTGCGGGCTCTGCTCCCTTGAGTGTTCTTCTATGGAAGCTCAGCCAGTGCTCCTCTGCCCCCTTCCTGCCCTGGTCCCCTTTGGCTGGGATGCTTGCGGGCTCTGCTCCCTTGAGTGTTCTTCTATGGAAGCTCAGCCAGTGCTCCTCTGCCCCCTTCCTGCCCTGGTCCCCTTTGGCTGGGATGCTTGCGGGCTCTGCTCCCTTGAGTGTTCTTCTATGGAAGCTCAGCCAGTGCTCCTCTGCCCCCTTCCTGCCCTGGTCCCCTTTGGCTGGGATGCTTGCGGGCTCTGCTCCCTTGAGTGTTCTTCTATGGAAGCTCAGCCAGTGCTCCTCTGCCCCCTTCCTGCCCTGGTCCCCTTTGGCTGGGATGCTTGCGGGCTCTGCTCCCTTGAGTGTTCTTCTATGGAAGCTCAGCCAGTGCTCCTCTGCCCCCTTCCTGCCCTGGTCCCCTTTGGCTGGGATGCTTGCGGGCTCTGCTCCCTTGAGTGTTCTTCTATGGAAGCTCAGCCAGTGCTCCTCTGCCCCCTTCCTGCCCTGGTCCCCTTTGGCTGGGATGCTTGCGGGCTCTGCTCCCTTGAGTGTTCTTCTATGGAAGCTCAGCCAGTGCTCCTCTGCCCCCTTCCTGCCCTGGTCCCCTTTGGCTGGGATGCTTGCGGGCTCTGCTCCCTTGAGTGTTCTTCTATGGAAGCTCAGCCAGTGCTCCTCTGCCCCCTTCCTGCCCTGGTCCCCTTTGGCTGGGATGCTTGCGGGCTCTGCTCCCTTGAGTGTTCTTCTATGGAAGCTCAGCCAGTGCTCCTCTGCCCCCTTCCTGCCCTGGTCCCCTTTGGCTGGGATGCTTGCGGGCTCTGCTCCCTTGAGTGTTCTTCTATGGAAGCTCAGCCAGTGCTCCTCTGCCCCCTTCCTGCCCTGGTCCCCTTTGGCTGGGATGCTTGCGGGCTCTGCTCCCTTGAGTGTTCTTCTATGGAAGCTCAGCCAGTGCTCCTCTGCCCCCTTCCTGCCCTGGTCCCCTTTGGCTGGGATGCTTGCGGGCTCTGCTCCCTTGAGTGTTCTTCTATGGAAGCTCAGCCAGTGCTCCTCTGCCCCCTTCCTGCCCTGGTCCCCTTTGGCTGGGATGCTTGCGGGCTCTGCTCCCTTGAGTGTTCTTCTATGGAAGCTCAGCCAGTGCTCCTCTGCCCCCTTCCTGCCCTGGTCCCCTTTGGCTGGGATGCTTGCGGGCTCTGCTCCCTTGAGTGTTCTTCTATGGAAGCTCAGCCAGTGCTCCTCTGCCCCCTTCCTGCCCTGGTCCCCTTTGGCTGGGATGCTTGCGGGCTCTGCTCCCTTGAGTGTTCTTCTATGGAAGCTCAGCCAGTGCTCCTCTGCCCCCTTCCTGCCCTGGTCCCCTTTGGCTGGGATGCTTGCGGGCTCTGCTCCCTTGAGTGTTCTTCTATGGAAGCTCAGCCAGTGCTCCTCTGCCCCCTTCCTGCCCTGGTCCCCTTTGGCTGGGATGCTTGCGGGCTCTGCTCCCTTGAGTGTTCTTCTATGGAAGCTCAGCCAGTGCTCCTCTGCCCCCTTCCTGCCCTGGTCCCCTTTGGCTGGGATGCTTGCGGGCTCTGCTCCCTTGAGTGTTCTTCTATGGAAGCTCAGCCAGTGCTCCTCTGCCCCCTTCCTGCCCTGGTCCCCTTTGGCTGGGATGCTTGCGGGCTCTGCTCCCTTGAGTGTTCTTCTATGGAAGCTCAGCCAGTGCTCCTCTGCCCCCTTCCTGCCCTGGTCCCCTTTGGCTGGGATGCTTGCGGGCTCTGCTCCCTTGAGTGTTCTTCTATGGAAGCTCAGCCAGTGCTCCTCTGCCCCCTTCCTGCCCTGGTCCCCTTTGGCTGGGATGCTTGCGGGCTCTGCTCCCTTGAGTGTTCTTCTATGGAAGCTCAGCCAGTGCTCCTCTGCCCCCTTCCTGCCCTGGTCCCCTTTGGCTGGGATGCTTGCGGGCTCTGCTCCCTTGAGTGTTCTTCTATGGAAGCTCAGCCAGTGCTCCTCTGCCCCCTTCCTGCCCTGGTCCCCTTTGGCTGGGATGCTTGCGGGCTCTGCTCCCTTGAGTGTTCTTCTATGGAAGCTCAGCCAGTGCTCCTCTGCCCCCTTCCTGCCCTGGTCCCCTTTGGCTGGGATGCTTGCGGGCTCTGCTCCCTTGAGTGTTCTTCTATGGAAGCTCAGCCAGTGCTCCTCTGCCCCCTTCCTGCCCTGGTCCCCTTTGGCTGGGATGCTTGCGGGCTCTGCTCCCTTGAGTGTTCTTCTATGGAAGCTCAGCCAGTGCTCCTCTGCCCCCTTCCTGCCCTGGTCCCCTTTGGCTGGGATGCTTGCGGGCTCTGCTCCCTTGAGTGTTCTTCTATGGAAGCTCAGCCAGTGCTCCTCTGCCCCCTTCCTGCCCTGGTCCCCTTTGGCTGGGATGCTTGCGGGCTCTGCTCCCTTGAGTGTTCTTCTATGGAAGCTCAGCCAGTGCTCCTCTGCCCCCTTCCTGCCCTGGTCCCCTTTGGCTGGGATGCTTGCGGGCTCTGCTCCCTTGAGTGTTCTTCTATGGAAGCTCAGCCAGTGCTCCTCTGCCCCCTTCCTGCCCTGGTCCCCTTTGGCTGGGATGCTTGCGGGCTCTGCTCCCTTGAGTGTTCTTCTATGGAAGCTCAGCCAGTGCTCCTCTGCCCCCTTCCTGCCCTGGTCCCCTTTGGCTGGGATGCTTGCGGGCTCTGCTCCCTTGAGTGTTCTTCTATGGAAGCTCAGCCAGTGCTCCTCTGCCCCCTTCCTGCCCTGGTCCCCTTTGGCTGGGATGCTTGCGGGCTCTGCTCCCTTGAGTGTTCTTCTATGGAAGCTCAGCCAGTGCTCCTCTGCCCCCTTCCTGCCCTGGTCCCCTTTGGCTGGGATGCTTGCGGGCTCTGCTCCCTTGAGTGTTCTTCTATGGAAGCTCAGCCAGTGCTCCTCTGCCCCCTTCCTGCCCTGGTCCCCTTTGGCTGGGATGCTTGCGGGCTCTGCTCCCTTGAGTGTTCTTCTATGGAAGCTCAGCCAGTGCTCCTCTGCCCCCTTCCTGCCCTGGTCCCCTTTGGCTGGGATGCTTGCGGGCTCTGCTCCCTTGAGTGTTCTTCTATGGAAGCTCAGCCAGTGCTCCTCTGCCCCCTTCCTGCCCTGGTCCCCTTTGGCTGGGATGCTTGCGGGCTCTGCTCCCTTGAGTGTTCTTCTATGGAAGCTCAGCCAGTGCTCCTCTGCCCCCTTCCTGCCCTGGTCCCCTTTGGCTGGGATGCTTGCGGGCTCTGCTCCCTTGAGTGTTCTTCTATGGAAGCTCAGCCAGTGCTCCTCTGCCCCCTTCCTGCCCTGGTCCCCTTTGGCTGGGATGCTTGCGGGCTCTGCTCCCTTGAGTGTTCTTCTATGGAAGCTCAGCCAGTGCTCCTCTGCCCCCTTCCTGCCCTGGTCCCCTTTGGCTGGGATGCTTGCGGGCTCTGCTCCCTTGAGTGTTCTTCTATGGAAGCTCAGCCAGTGCTCCTCTGCCCCCTTCCTGCCCTGGTCCCCTTTGGCTGGGATGCTTGCGGGCTCTGCTCCCTTGAGTGTTCTTCTATGGAAGCTCAGCCAGTGCTCCTCTGCCCCCTTCCTGCCCTGGTCCCCTTTGGCTGGGATGCTTGCGGGCTCTGCTCCCTTGAGTGTTCTTCTATGGAAGCTCAGCCAGTGCTCCTCTGCCCCCTTCCTGCCCTGGTCCCCTTTGGCTGGGATGCTTGCGGGCTCTGCTCCCTTGAGTGTTCTTCTATGGAAGCTCAGCCAGTGCTCCTCTGCCCCCTTCCTGCCCTGGTCCCCTTTGGCTGGGATGCTTGCGGGCTCTGCTCCCTTGAGTGTTCTTCTATGGAAGCTCAGCCAGTGCTCCTCTGCCCCCTTCCTGCCCTGGTCCCCTTTGGCTGGGATGCTTGCGGGCTCTGCTCCCTTGAGTGTTCTTCTATGGAAGCTCAGCCAGTGCTCCTCTGCCCCCTTCCTGCCCTGGTCCCCTTTGGCTGGGATGCTTGCGGGCTCTGCTCCCTTGAGTGTTCTTCTATGGAAGCTCAGCCAGTGCTCCTCTGCCCCCTTCCTGCCCTGGTCCCCTTTGGCTGGGATGCTTGCGGGCTCTGCTCCCTTGAGTGTTCTTCTATGGAAGCTCAGCCAGTGCTCCTCTGCCCCCTTCCTGCCCTGGTCCCCTTTGGCTGGGATGCTTGCGGGCTCTGCTCCCTTGAGTGTTCTTCTATGGAAGCTCAGCCAGTGCTCCTCTGCCCCCTTCCTGCCCTGGTCCCCTTTGGCTGGGATGCTTGCGGGCTCTGCTCCCTTGAGTGTTCTTCTATGGAAGCTCAGCCAGTGCTCCTCTGCCCCCTTCCTGCCCTGGTCCCCTTTGGCTGGGATGCTTGCGGGCTCTGCTCCCTTGAGTGTTCTTCTATGGAAGCTCAGCCAGTGCTCCTCTGCCCCCTTCCTGCCCTGGTCCCCTTTGGCTGGGATGCTTGCGGGCTCTGCTCCCTTGAGTGTTCTTCTATGGAAGCTCAGCCAGTGCTCCTCTGCCCCCTTCCTGCCCTGGTCCCCTTTGGCTGGGATGCTTGCGGGCTCTGCTCCCTTGAGTGTTCTTCTATGGAAGCTCAGCCAGTGCTCCTCTGCCCCCTTCCTGCCCTGGTCCCCTTTGGCTGGGATGCTTGCGGGCTCTGCTCCCTTGAGTGTTCTTCTATGGAAGCTCAGCCAGTGCTCCTCTGCCCCCTTCCTGCCCTGGTCCCCTTTGGCTGGGATGCTTGCGGGCTCTGCTCCCTTGAGTGTTCTTCTATGGAAGCTCAGCCAGTGCTCCTCTGCCCCCTTCCTGCCCTGGTCCCCTTTGGCTGGGATGCTTGCGGGCTCTGCTCCCTTGAGTGTTCTTCTATGGAAGCTCAGCCAGTGCTCCTCTGCCCCCTTCCTGCCCTGGTCCCCTTTGGCTGGGATGCTTGCGGAGCTCTGCTCCCTTGAGTGTTCTTCTATGGAAGCTCAGCCAGTGCTCCTCTGCCCCCTTCCTGCCCTGGTCCCCTTTGGCTGGGATGCTTGCGGGCTCTGCTCCCTTGAGTGTTCTTCTATGGAAGCTCAGCCAGTGCTCCTCTGCCCCCTTCCTGCCCTGGTCCCCTTTGGCTGGGATGCTTGCGGGCTCTGCTCCCTTGAGTGTTCTTCTATGGAAGCTCAGCCAGTGCTCCTCTGCCCCCTTCCTGCCCTGGTCCCCTTTGGCTGGGATGCTTGCGGGCTCTGCTCCCTTGAGTGTTCTTCTATGGAAGCTCAGCCAGTGCTCCTCTGCCCCCTTCCTGCCCTGGTCCCCTTTGGCTGGGATGCTTGCGGGCTCTGCTCCCTTGAGTGTTCTTCTATGGAAGCTCAGCCAGTGCTCCTCTGCCCCCTTCCTGCCCTGGTCCCCTTTGGCTGGGATGCTTGCGGGCTCTGCTCCCTTGAGTGTTCTTCTATGGAAGCTCAGCCAGTGCTCCTCTGCCCCCTTCCTGCCCTGGTCCCCTTTGGCTGGGATGCTTGCGGGCTCTGCTCCCTTGAGTGTTCTTCTATGGAAGCTCAGCCAGTGCTCCTCTGCCCCCTTCCTGCCCTGGTCCCCTTTGGCTGGGATGCTTGCGGGCTCTGCTCCCTTGAGTGTTCTTCTATGGAAGCTCAGCCAGTGCTCCTCTGCCCCCTTCCTGCCCTGGTCCCCTTTGGCTGGGATGCTTGCGGGCTCTGCTCCCTTGAGTGTTCTTCTATGGAAGCTCAGCCAGTGCTCCTCTGCCCCCTTCCTGCCCTGGTCCCCTTTGGCTGGGATGCTTGCGGGCTCTGCTCCCTTGAGTGTTCTTCTATGGAAGCTCAGCCAGTGCTCCTCTGCCCCCTTCCTGCCCTGGTCCCCTTTGGCTGGGATGCTTGCGGGCTCTGCTCCCTTGAGTGTTCTTCTATGGAAGCTCAGCCAGTGCTCCTCTGCCCCCTTCCTGCCCTGGTCCCCTTTGGCTGGGATGCTTGCGGGCTCTGCTCCCTTGAGTGTTCTTCTATGGAAGCTCAGCCAGTGCTCCTCTGCCCCCTTCCTGCCCTGGTCCCCTTTGGCTGGGATGCTTGCGGGCTCTGCTCCCTTGAGTGTTCTTCTATGGAAGCTCAGCCAGTGCTCCTCTGCCCCCTTCCTGCCCTGGTCCCCTTTGGCTGGGATGCTTGCGGGCTCTGCTCCCTTGAGTGTTCTTCTATAGGAAGCTCAGCCAGTGCTCCTCTGCCCCCTTCCTGCCCCTGGTCCCCTTTGGCTGGGATGCTTGCGGGCTCTGCTCCCTTGAGTGTTCTTCTATGGAAGCTCAGCCAGTGCTCCTCTGCCCCCTTCCTGCCCTGGTCCCCTTTGGCTGGGATGCTTGCGGGCTCTGCTCCCTTGAGTGTTCTTCTATGGAAGCTCAGCCAGTGCTCCTCTGCCCCCTTCCTGCCCTGGTCCCCTTTGGCTGGGATGCTTGCGGGCTCTGCTCCCTTGAGGTGTTCTTCTATGGAAGCTCAGCCAGTGCTCCTCTGCCCCCTTCCTGCCCTGGTCCCCTTTGGCTGGGATGCTTGCGGGCTCTGCTCCCTTGAGTGTTCTTCTATGGAAGCTCAGCCAGTGCTCCTCTGCCCCCTTCCTGCCCTGGTCCCCTTTGGCTGGGATGCTTGCGGGCTCTGCTCCCTTGAGTGTTCTTCTATGGAAGCTCAGCCAGTGCTCCTCTGCCCCCTTCCTGCCCTGGTCCCCTTTGGCTGGGATGCTTGCGGGCTCTGCTCCCTTGAGTGTTCTTCTATGGAAGCTCAGCCAGTGCTCCTCTGCCCCCTTCCTGCCCTGGTCCCCTTTGGCTGGGATGCTTGCGGGCTCTGCTCCCTTGAGTGTTCTTCTATGGAAGCTCAGCCAGTGCTCCCTCTGCCCCCTTCCTGCCCTGGTCCCCTTTGGCTGGGATGCTTGCGGGCTCTGCTCCCTTGAGTGTTCTTCTATGGAAGCTCAGCCAGTGCTCCTCTGCCCCCTTCCTGCCCTGGTCCCCTTTGGCTGGGATGCTTGCGGGCTCTGCTCCCTTGAGTGTTCTTCTATGGAAGCTCAGCCAGTGCTCCTCTGCCCCCTTCCTGCCCTGGTCCCCTTTGGCTGGGATGCTTGCGGGCTCTGCTCCCTTGAGTGTTCTTCTATGGAAGCTCAGCCAGTGCTCCTCTGCCCCCTTCCTGCCCTGGTCCCCTTTGGCTGGGATGCTTGCGGGCTCTGCTCCCTTGAGTGTTCTTCTATGGAAGCTCAGCCAGTGCTCCTCTGCCCCTTCCTGCCCTGGTCCCCTTTGGCTGGGATGCTTGCGGGCTCTGCTCCCTTGAGTGTTCTTCTATGGAAGCTCAGCCAGTGCTCCTCTGCCCCCTTCCTGCCCTGGTCCCCTTTGGCTGGGATGCTTGCGGGCTCTGCTCCCTTGAGTGTTCTTCTATGGAAGCTCAGCCAGTGCTCCTCTGCCCCCTTCCTGCCCTGGTCCCCTTTGGCTGGGATGCTTGCGGGCTCTGCTCCCTTGAGTGTTCTTCTATGGAAGCTCAGCCAGTGCTCCTCTGCCCCCTTCCTGCCCTGGTCCCCTTTGGCTGGGATGCTTGCGGGCTCTGCTCCCTTGAGTGTTCTTCTATGGAAGCTCAGCCAGTGCTCCTCTGCCCCCTTCCTGCCCTGGTCCCCTTTGGCTGGGATGCTTGCGGGCTCTGCTCCCTTGAGTGTTCTTCTATGGAAGCTCAGCCAGTGCTCCTCTGCCCCCTTCCTGCCCTGGTCCCCTTTGGCTGGGATGCTTGCGGGCTCTGCTCCCTTGAGTGTTCTTCTATGGAAGCTCAGCCAGTGCTCCTCTGCCCCCTTCCTGCCCTGGTCCCCTTTGGCTGGGATGCTTGCGGGCTCTGCTCCCTTGAGTGTTCTTCTATGGAAGCTCAGCCAGTGCTCCTCTGCCCCCTTCCTGCCCTGGTCCCCTTTGGCTGGGATGCTTGCGGGCTCTGCTCCTTGAGTGTTCTACTATGGAAGCTCAGCCAGTGCTCCTCTGCCCCCGGCCGGCCCGGGGCCCCGGGGGCGGGGGGGCGGGCGGGCTCTTGACCCACGCGGGTGCTCTCTTCTATGGAAGCTCAGCCGGCTGCTCCCTCTGTCTCTCTGCTGGCCTTCCTGCCCTGGTCCCCTTTGGCTGGGATGCTTGCGGGCTCTGCTCCCTTGAGTGCTCTTCTATGGAAGCTCAGCCAGTGC